>APFE030085875.1:20128-122583 GCA_000404065.3 Pinus taeda
AAATGAACAATTCTTGGATGATACAAATGAAAAGACCTCCTTTCTATATATAGGAGTCTAAGGGGTCATAACATAACCAGAGCCGACATAACAATAATATGTAAGGGCACAATAATAATAATAGTGGGCTTCTATGGGGCACAATAGTAACAATATGGGCACTACATGGGTACATCAATATAATAAGTGGGTTGTACTAATAACAATAAGGGGTTACACTAGTAGTATAGGGGCCTAACAGAATTATCCTTGGAATTTTCAAGCCTGTTAGAAAGATCTTTGACTTCCCACACTTATCTAACCTCACCCACTTTTTCACATTCCTCCACCACAAACCCACCTAGGTTAACAAGTAAATCTCCAATGAAAAATGGCGAGATTTCTAGAGTCCCCTCCACACCTTCTATAACAACATCCCCTATATCATCAAGTAAGGGGGGAGCCTTGATAGAATACTAAGACCTAAATCTACACCCTTATCAAGATTCAAATTTTATAAGAAAGGTCTTAGGACTTTCAATAACTTACTAGACTTCAAATGGATTGACTTTAAATCCAATGGATTTGCAAAAGAAAAGTCCTCTATTGTCGCATCTATCATAGGAATCCTAGCTTTTCTTAAATGGTGACTATTGCAATCTACTTGAGCATTCTCTCAAATCCCTTAAGTACCGTTTAATCCCAAGAACCAACAAGTGAAACATATCGTCATTCATAACCATTGCTTCTAACACATGCATTTCTTCTAGCTTAATGCATGGAGAGGAAAACCCCTCTACTTCATCCTTCTTTACTCATATATTTTCCCTAAAAGGAACCTCAAAATATTGCTCCAAGTGTCCATAGAAACGATACCTTATAAACTTGAACGGTAGGCCAAAATAAGTCTAATTGATAAATGACTAAATGTATAACTTTTTGTGGAGTCATCTTTGCATCCAAACCCTCCTTCAGGTTGAATCTAACAAGAGTTTTAGTAATAACAATTACACTTGAGTTAGGAAAACTCATATACATATCAAGAAAATGACCCAATATTTTTCCTATTTCCTTGAAAATGTCTAAGGACTAGAAGTCAAGTATCAATCTCAGTAATTTGACCCATATTGGTGTATAATCCGTTTTCTCACATTGGCCATTAAAAATGGGGCAAATCCTTAAGGAACAATAGAGTGGTGTCCTATTTCCAAAATCCCATCAAAACCTTCTTCACATCCTTTGGTTACTAGAATAGAAATCCCATCCACCCATAGAAAGCTTAGATTTTTTTGGCACATAGCCAAAAAAATTGTGATTGAACCTCCAACAACCACTTCTTCATCACATGTTCACCCATTCTTCAACCAAAAAATGCATTATTAAACCATGTTCTAACAATTCAACAGTTTAGTGCATTTTTACATTATCTTCAAGGACTAAATTCATCGGTTTCCTATTTTTGTTTTACACACTTGGTTAACTTCTTCTTAGGACCACCCATTTCCACTACATTCCCATTGATATTTTATGAAATTCCCACACCGGTCCCAATACCTTTACTAGGCTTACTCCTAACTCCAACTTCAAAAATATGGGTTGATTTGAAAAAATACTATCTCGTTGAGTATCCCTGTATCTCACTTGCACCCCCTCCTCCTTTTACATAGGTCCTCTTTTCCCTTAGCTCTTAATTCCATACTCTACTAGACATATCTTATGCTTCACATAGGAAATAGGCCCAACTACATCTCCCAACACCAAACCTTCAAATAAACCCTCATATACCTCTATAGTCTACCAATGAATAGTTTAAAACACTTGATAACCTTCCACTATCGACATCAAGAACCTCAATGGGTCAACACCCACATGAATGGTAAAAATACCAGAAACATTTGAAGTCTCGAAAGAAACTGACAGTTGTTAGCACCCCCTGTGGTAGCCATCCCAACTTCGACTCCTTCTACAATATGATCCAAGTAATTAATATTTACACAAAATCTAGGACATCCTTTATGATAGATGGGGCATTAAAATTCCAAGGAAACAACTCCATGTCATAGTCGTGTATAGTCACCCACCTAATCCTTCTCTATGTCTCACAAGGACGTAAACATTGAACTGTGCCTTTGATCTTTTGTGAGCTCACATCTCACATCACCACAATAACCACCCTAATATTCATATCCTTTGGTTTTGTTCCCCCATAAAAAGGACATAAGATACCTTGATACCTTGGAGCCTAAGAAAGACTCCCTCCTTATGCCTTTAGACCTTAGATTTACCCATATCTTCAGGCCCTCTTAAGGATCTAAATTGTATACCATCTCATAGAGATCTATTGAGGAAAAAATAGATACTAAATTCATGCACAAATTTGAGTTGTGTATTACCATTTGCAATATGTTGTTATAGAAAAATTAACTCATTACTCAGTCTTAATGTTATAAAATTACTATTTTTATCTCTTATGAAATTACAATATTCCTTAATAAAAGGCATAGATAACCTTTAGTAATACACCAACCCTTCAAGAAACATGTTTAAAAACTATCACTAAACCTACAAGTCTAACCCTTTTGAAAAGCTACTTGTCCCATAGGACAATGCAAAAAACTATTGAAACTAAAAAATAAGTTTCAAATATTTTGAAATTGATATGTTAACCTTAAACTTCAACTTTGCAAACGTGCCCTTTGGAAATGATAAGGCCTCCTTAAGCAACTTTTTTGCTTGTGAATGTGTTTCTTTATAATTATGAGTGATAGAAATAAATTCAAACATATTTCTTACCTATAATATTATGATCTTTATAGGACTTAATGTAAAAAGATCAATTTTTCTTCCTCCATTTGTTGGTCTATAATTAATTTTGAATCCCTTGGAACTTGAAGCTTACTATGTCCTTTATTTGCAAATACTTTTGAATTCTCTCTCATGAAGCCTTGTAATGAGTGAAGATTAGAAAAAAAAATAAAAAAACAAAGCAAAAAAACAAAAACAAATAATGTCATTTGTATAGTCTGGCTTTTGAACTTGGCATAATTGGCATTAAAAATAAAATAGAGTGCTTGATGCTTTCTATTTGCTTTGTAAAATGGGTGCTAATAAAATGTGGTTCACCGTATCTTCTTATTTTTCTTGAAGGTTGTGCCTCAATCACAAATTTTATATGACATTGATCCATTTTCTTTTACCTTCTTATTTTTTCATTTTTTCAAGGTTAATATTTTTTTGTGTAAGCTTGATACTTCTCCCTTTTCTATTAATATTTCATAAACATATAGTCATTGGTTTTCAAAATTCTGTTGGTGGCCTCAACCTTTCGTAGGAAACCAGGTCTGTTGGCCACTTATCTGCATCAAAATTTGTCCAAAATTTAAACAGAGTAATTCTTATCATCCAGGCTACAATGGCTACCTTATCTTCTATGTTTCATACTTAAAAAGTAAATGCTAACCGACATAATAACAAAATTTGACTAACTGTACTTTTGCTTCATTCATCTAAGGAATCAACTGGGGTCAAGGCTTTCGCATTCGACCCAGGTGCTTCACTTTGCATCATTGTCTAGAGATGATGTTCAATTCTATTCAGGCAAAGGTTGTTATGATACTGTTGCATTTGAACTGACTGAATCTCCTTCTAGAGATCCTTTAGGCTTGGTTCTGCTTATCTGTCCTCTTATGGTTCTTCTCTTTCCTTGTAGGTGGTCATTTCATTATCCATGATGTTTTTCATAACCCAATATTGTTGGATGGTCTATCGAAACAATGTTTGGCAACCTCGAGTATGACCTGGATCCTTGATTATTGTCTCCCATTCTTCTACCCGAATTTCTTCGTTCTCGATGTTGGCATTTGACTCTCTTTCCCATTTAGAAATGACTGCTTTCACTTCAATCAGGGTTCCTACATAGTAGACATTGATGAGATTCTGCATACTTTCCTATCATGTTTTCCTTCCTCTTTTCCTTGAAGGTTTTCTTCTGGATGGCTCTAGGCCTTTCATTTTTTTCTCTGTCTTTCTTGTTCATCTATTCCCTTTCCTTCCCTATTGTTTGCCTTCCTTAGCCATCGTTGTCTACTCTCTACTCTTATAATTCTTGCACTCCTGGACCGGGGCCTAATGAACACTGGCTTGATGCAAATTCCATTCTGTTGGGGCTTTTTGAACACTGGCATTTATGCTACCTATAATGTAAACCAGAATTAAGACATTATAAGCTAGAATAAGGTTATCCTTAGTATACGAATAATGTTTTATGATATGAGTTTTGGCCATTGTTTTGACAAATTTCCATGTGTCCATACTTTACTTTATGGTCTGAGAATTAGCCTTATTCCTTCCCAATTTCCCAATGTTCTTCCCCTTAGTTTTAGGTTGAAACTGCTCTGGTGCAATCTTTGTCCTCCACTCTGTGCCATCTCTCTTGCTCATTCCCCAGACGACACCCAGGTGCCCCTCTTTACCCTCATAGGCTAGCAAGATAGGGAAAGTTCTACCATGTTCAGGGTTACTACACTTTGGAAGTTGGTTCCCCCCCCTAACAGAATCCCTCAAGACCTCCTTGAGCCTCAAACATCCTATGCTACCAACCCTGCCCTCGGGCCTCCCAGAGGTTTTTCTCTCCTGGCTTTCGCTGCCCTAGAGAGCAAGAAATTGCTTTATCCTATCCCTCAGATCTAAAGTTCTGTCCCCAAGCAACGAGATTCCTAACCTTCTCCAGGAAATCCCCATGAGGATGCTTTTCCAAATCCAAGTTTGAGCTTTCTCCCCTCCCTAGTCGAGGGGCCAGCTGCTTCCCCAGCTTCTCTAAGCCAATTTCAGGTCCAGCAGCAACCCTAATCTGAGGGGGTGTTCACAGTCAAGCAGGCCAGAGGTTGCACCAGAGTTTAGTTTCGCGCTAGGCCTCTCGTAGTTCCCTTTGTTTCCCTCCCAACAAATCCAGATAACCTTCCTTAAATACTAGAAAAAATTCCTCATACATATACAGATAAATATGCTCAGGATGACTCTACTTTCTGAGTCAATTTGGCCTGACAATCTCCTTCTGCACCAGGACCTTTCTGCCTTCATATGAGGTTCAATTTTCCCTTCCCCCCCGCCCCGGATAGCTATCAGGTCTACCCCAACCCAGGTTGATAAACCATTAACCAAAGGGATCGTAGAAGCTTCATACCTTCTTTCGACTAGGAAAACCATAACACATAACCAACATTCTTCTACATAACTCATTATTTTTCTTCCTACGATCGAAATTCTTCTCAAATTCCATATCATTATTTCCTTACCGAAAGAGGGGAAGGTTGAAGGCACATTCCAGGTTTTGCAAATGAAGGTCGAATGATGGTCGATGCACCCCAACTCTCGGTGCTTGCCAACTTTGAATTCTCGTTCAACCTCTGCTTCCTGCATGCAAATGCCCATCAACCTTGCCACATTTTCCTTTAATTTTCTCTCCCGCCTACAAGTCCTCACTACCGAGGTACCCTCCACTTGCTTTGCTCTGCTGGCCGCCTCCCTTTCCTTTGCATATGGGTCTCGAACTGACCACCCAATTACCTTCCATTTATTGTCTGTCATCATCGCCTTCCCACTTCCGGCTGCCCCTGTCGTCCTGTATTTCCCGATTCTCCTCGTATGCTTGCCAGTGCTCCTGCCATCTGTCCTACCTCTCTTCCCTCTGTCTGCCATTACCTACCACACCCCAATTGGGGATTTTCAAGGTTAATATTAATATAAACACAATAGTTGAATTGATCACCAAGTAAAATCAAACTCTACACATCTAACTCATGCAAAATATTTTGTGCAATAGATATAACAAATAATTAACAATTAGTTGCTTAATTCACAAATAATCAATCTTTTTTCTCTATTCTTCATCCTATTAAATTCTATGAAATACAAGAATTAGAATAATAATTGTAAAATTAAGGTAGATCATGGGTTGACATTATATTTGACACTATCTACATGACTAGCTTTGGTGCCTTATTATCTAGCCGTATTAGATACCATTATGATGTTGACAAATAAAATATGTGTTAAATGTGGTTCTAGTTTAGGAGCAATATATGACTCTAAAGTGGTATCAATTACACACATAGAAGTGCTAGCCTAAGTAATAATGCCTAAATTTCATTAAAACAAACACCAAAAAGGCAAATGGAAGCAAAAATGAAGCTAATGACACAATGTTGTCATAATAATTCTTTTGGTCAAAATAATGCAACCTAGTCAATTGCTCTTCTTTAGCAAGTCAATTCCTTGATCTTTTATTTGTATTCATAGTCGGTTGATTTGAGCCTTCAATCTTTTGAACCAAACCGTTTCAACTTATTAATGATTCACTTTGGATAAAAAACTAAGATATTTCCTACTACCATCCTTAGTACTTAATAGAACCAAGCATACCTTAAATAAAACAAACTTAAATCACTTTTATATTTCATGCTCATCTAGAGGTCACTTAACCACTTGGTTAACAAATAGGGTTGAATTTTTCTCTTAAATTTTTCGGAAAGGTGATGTTGGGAGGCGTCTCTAAGAGTTGATTCACCATTGTTTAAATCATGAACTCTAGACTCAAAACATCACCTTGAAGTTGACAAATATTGGATCCATCAATGGCTTAATCTACAGATATCCCATGTAGTCCATGGTTGATGCACACAATTCACTCTTTATGATATCTTATGTATTTAATATTTTTTATTTGCAATCTTGAAATTTTATTTAGATATCCTTATGAAAATCTCTATTTAAAGTTCAAATTTAAAAGCATAAGTTATACTTGATGTGTATTCTCTCAAGTCATATTTATGCCAAGCTTGATGGCATCCTTGTTGTGTATTGCTAATATCTTGATTTATTCTAATTTGGAGTGTCTAAGGTCAACATCCCCCCTACATGAAATTATTCTCCTTCATTTGTGATCCAAGAGCATCCCGCCAATCTAATAAAAAATGCCACATGTATATGAGTTCATTTGTCTCCAATCTTTGGAACCATCATTATTTTGATCCTATTTTATCATTGTTTTCAATCCAAGTTGTATCGATTTATTTGGAGTTCACTATAATTGGTGGCACATCTATCAACCTCTCAATAAGAAAAGTGGAGTAAAATTAAAAAAAACTTTGAAATATATTTATAAAAGAATCAAGACAAAAATTAAAACATTTCATGACATATTCTTGTTTATGCATGGTATGTGGAATTTCATTCCAAAAAATGCAAGAGAATAAATGAGGGAGGATTTGGAGTTATTTGAATTCATATCTCCATGGCAAAATGATAGCACCTTGGTCATTACACCATGCACTTTGGAAACAAAATAAGAGGGAGAATGTTGTATTTGTGGGGTAGAGAACAAGCCTCTTTTTGGGGAGAATAGATTAAAGGCCATTTAAATATGTACTTCACATATTTCTAAATTGATTGGTTCATCAATTGAAGTAGGCTTGGAGACATAGCCCATGATGGTGAACTCCATTATGACTTTGTTGAGTATTTCTTGAGTTTTAAATTCTTGTTTTAAATTCATGTTCTTAAGTGCTATTTTCTAATTATTTAAGCCAATTTTAAAACACAATCGTTGAAAATTGAGAAGCTAGTATTAAGAATTTGAATCATTGATTTATTTATTTTAAACAAATCCTTTAACACCAAGTTCAAATAAAGTTTGGTATCGAGGCAAGATTTATGGATTTGTTAATTTATATCTGCACAAATTTTGTTGTTGAATACTAACTAGGTATAAGATTAAGCACGTAGAAAGTTTTTTTAAGGAGTAAAATCCTCATATTGGTATAAGTTGTGCATTCCGAAGGCAAGCAATGGAATCTTGAAGGGAAGAAAACCCCTTTGAATCTGGAGTGATGTTTCGACAAGATTTTTTGGGTGATGAAAATTATGGTGGAATAATTTTATAAGGAATGAAAGAAGAACGAAGAAGACCTATGTCAAAATAAAGCAGAAGGAACTAGTAGTGACCCTCCTAAAACTCCTTCAAGTTCAAGTTCCTCTTTAATTCCACATGAAAGATAACCAAAAAAAGTTTATTCTAGTTTTCATGTGTCTTCAATGAAATTTGATTTGGAGATGTGCAATGGAGAGCTTAATGGAAATAAATTGGATCATTGGATCAAGTAAATTGAAGTATATTGTAGGGTTCAAAACATTGTGGATGAAGAAGCAAAATTTCAAGTAAGTACTTTCCAATTGGGAGGCATAGCATTGATCTCTTGGGAGAGTAAGAGACAAAAGGATCAACTTAAGCAAGGTAAAGTGAAATCTTCTTGACATGAATTCATAGTTTCAATAAAGATGTAATTTTACCCCTTTAGACTATATGCAAAAGGTGATAATTCATTAGTAGAATCTAAGGAAAAATAGAGGACATAATGTGCAATACTAAACTCGAGAGTTTAGAAAGATGGCATTGATATTGCCCATTCTTCTTTATAGTGTGGAATTATTTGAATTATATTGGCAGGTTACATGACTATTTAAAACCCATTGTTCTTATGTTTAATCCAATCAATCTTGATGAAGTTTGTGTCTAAGCTACTATATTGAGTCAAGTTAAGGGGAAGTTCTCAAAGAAATTAATTTAGTTAGTTGAAGGCAAACACAAAGGAAAGGGTAAAATAAAGCAAACAACTACAATGAGAAAGAATATGGAAGCCTACATGTTCACATTGCGAAAAGGGAGGACATGTTAAGGCCAAGTGTTGGAAACTTCATCCAGAACTGAGATCAAAGAGGTTCGCAAATAAGAAGGGTAATAAGAATACCACTGCTACAATCCAACGGGATCTTGGATTAGATTAAGGTGATGAAACCTAAATCATGGCCATGGGAATACAAGGTAGGTCTTCTTCTGCTAGTTCTAGAACCATTACTCACTCATTAAAATTTGAAACTATGCATGATGAAAGGAAAATAAGTGAGCTATTTCATATTAGAGTTATCTCAGAACATACTAATATTGGTACACTCTTTGACATTGGTTCACAAGCTAATCATATTCATGAATAAATTAACAAGCCATTAGAACTTGAAACTAAGCATTTTTTAAAACCATATCCTTTAGGATGGGTATGCAAACATGCTAAATTGAAAGTATCTAAACAATGTAAGCTCATATTTGAAATCATCTCTAAGTTCATAGATGAGGTAGAATTAGATGTAATATCACTTGATGTTTGTGGAATTATTTAGGAAGTTCTTACTTGTCCTGACGATGAACCACACTGGATGGTTCGAAATGCGTCGATAAATTATCTCTAATATGATTTCTCCGAAAATATTTCCTAACACATAAGTTCTTACTTGTATGACATAAAAACTATCTTCTATAGGGAGGAGAACAAGCATCATCTTACAAAGGATGAGATTGTGTATATTGTAAGAGTCTATCATGTGGAGACTAACTCGTCTCTTATTACTATAGGACAAATAAAAAGGCTTGTAAATGCAAGCAAGAATTATGTACCTGTGACTGTAAAAGGCAAGGATGATGAAAATCCAAAGCTTTTAAAGGATTTGATCCTAAACATAAAGATAAAGTGATGAAATATTATCTCTAATTATGATGAAATGTTTTAGGAGCCACAATGATTACTCTAAGGAGAGAGATACAACATGAGATCTAGTTGTGGCAATATGAACCTTTTCCTAACATTGGCATGTACAAGTTATATATGCTTGAGAATGAAGAAATAAAGAAGCAAGTTTAGGAGTTGCTCCAAAAAGGAGTCATTTGACCAAATACTTGTCCATGTAGATTGCACAGTGTTTTAGTATTAAAGAAAGATAACACATGGAGAATGTATGTGGACTTTTAGTCATTGAACAAAACTATGGTAAAGAACCATTACCCTCTTCCTCATATTGATTATTTGTTGGATCAATTGAAAAATGAAACTTATTTCACTAAGTTAGACTCAAGAAGTGGTTATCATCAAGTCAATAATTTTAAAGATGATAGTTGGAAAACTACTTTTAAAACAAAGCAATGTTTATTTAAGTGGTCGGTTATGCTCTTTTGGCTTTTTAATGCTCCTACTCTTTCATGCAGGTTATGAATGATTGTTTTAGGCCATTTATAGATGATTTTGTAATAGTCAACGTAGATGTTGATTTTCAATAAAAGTTGGGAAGGTCATGTAAAACATGTTAGGAAAGTCTTAGATGTTTTGAAAAAGGAGAAATTATGCCTAAATATGTCAAAATGTGTATTTTGGAAATATCTTTAGTTTATTTTGGTTACATAGTCGGAGATGGTGAATTGAAAATTGATCCTCTAAAGTTGAAGCTGTTACAAAGTCGCCTAAGCCTAATATGTAATAGAAGTTAGCAGCTTCCTGGGGGGAATTCAATATTGGAGGAACTTCATTGCTAACTTTTCTTTTAGTGCATCTCCTTTGCATGCTTTGACAAGTACTAAGAAAGTATATCACTACAATCCAAATTCTATCATTTCCATATATTTATAACAACCATTGATGCAAGTGGTTACATCATGGGAGTAGTGTTAATGCAAAGGAGGAAAATGATCTATTGCCATTCCAAGACCTTCATTGTTGTGGTAAGAAATTATCTTATTTATAACAAAGAATTGTATGCTTTAGTTCAAAGCGTAAAGAAGTGAAAACATTATTTGATGGGAAAAGAGGCAATCATTCATACAAATCGTTGCCTTTGTAGTATCTCCAATCACAAACCAAGCTTCAACAATCATGTGATTTTAACATATGGGATTATTGTAACAATTCCATTAGGTCATCAAGTAAAAGAAAGGTATACAAAACAAAGTTTTATGTATGTTATCTAGACCTTATGTTAACGCATTTATTGTTTTACTACATAATTGATTAAGTCATGAAAGTTACAATGAACAATATGCTAGATGAAGATTTTGAGGATGTATAAAAAATACTAATCCATGGTACTAAAGTGCAAGAATTAGATTATCATGTACATAACAAATTCCTATGCCATATTGGTAAATTGTGTAATCCGCAAGATGTAAGAGTACATGTAATTAGAGAACCACATCCTTCTCCTATTTCTAGTCATTTTGGTGCAAGGAAAACAGTAGCTCAATTACAATGCTACTGTTATTGGCCTTAAATGTATGGAATTGTGTCCAAATATGTTAAAGGATGTGTCCTATGTGCCACTAGAAAACCAACACAAAATTGGGTTTGTATATGCCACTTCATGTACCTTCTTGTACATGGAAAGTGTGTCTATGGACTTAGTAGGGGGGTTTGCCTATGTCTAGGAAAGGTTATGATTGTTATATGTTGTTATGGATAAAATCAAAAAACAAAATGCATGTTTTGGTGCCTTATAAGAAATAGGTAACAAGAGAAGGGACTACACTTTTGTTCTTCCAACATGTTTGGATTCATTTTGCTATACCTACATCCATTATATTTAATCAAGGCTCTCACTTTCCTGGAGAATTTTGGTCAACTTTTCATCAGTAGACTAATGGAAAAATGGAAATGGTAAAAAAGATAGTGATACACTTACTTTAGAGATATTGTGTTATAGCTCTGATACCACTTGTTATAGCTTCGATACCAATTGTTATAGCTCTGATACCACTTGTTATAGCTCTGATACCACTTGTTATAGCTCTGATACCACTTGTTATAGCTCTGATACCAATTGTTATAGCTCTGATACCACTTGTTATAGATATAACCCAGAAATATATGATAATAGAATAAACCCAAGAATCACAAGATCTGAATATAGATAGAAATGCTTCTTTATTGATCAAACCCTTAAGGTAGGGCAACACCATACATTCACTCCTTAAGGAAGGAGAACACTCCACAAGCCATATGCCTGTTCATACAATAATCCTTGACTTTATTCCTTGACTTCTCTCCAAGTGGAGTCTCTAGCCTCTATATAGGCCTCATACATACAATACCATGGATCATTACCATGGTTCCCTCATACCATCGACTAATACCATGGGCCCATTACATTATTACTAACTACTTGTGGTCCCTTACATGATATGGGTTAGCCACCTTATTTATTACTATGGCCCATCCCATTATTACATTATTACCTTGCGTACCTCCCTTGGTACCCCATATTATCCCCCATAGGTATATAACATATTGGTCCTAATCTTTGGAATGAACAATTGTATTATCTACATCATGCCTATAACCATACCATACATTATTCTACACAAAGGTCTCCTTTTGAGACATGTTATGGATATTTGATTAAGTCTCATTTGGAATTTACTCATGGGAAATATTCAATGGAGAATGGAGAAAAATGATGCAGACAAAACCAAGAAGTTTATCTAGAAGATCCCATTGGTTCATCAAGCCGCCTAGAAAATAGTTGGAAAAATGGCAAGCCAAGTATATGGCCAAGCATGACAAGCATAAGGTTGATCACCACTTCTAATTTGGTGATCTTGAACATTAGCAAAGAATGCCATAAAGGTGAAGGTAAAAAAACTCAAGCCAATTAGATCCATTTAAAGTTTTGGAAAAGATTATAAAAATGCTTTTTGGTTGTGATTATCTCCAAAGATGCAGGGGTATTCCATGCTTAGAGTTGAAAACTTAAATGAGCTTCTTATGATCATGGATCAACACAAGAATGTTCAAGTTCCTTTTGTTGATGATTTTTCTCCTGAATATCTTAATGAGTTGCGGGAATGTATTATTCTTTGTAGGAGGATGAGGATGTTGGAAATACTGAGAGGGGGGTGAATCAATATTTCTTTTCAACTATTATTTTTACCAATTAAGATCACTTAAATTAAAACACAAAATGAACAATGATAGAATAAAAATTTTATTAATCAATGATGAGGACTCCAATCCTATTTACAATCAATCAAGTACAATAATAATTAGGGCTCTGACCCCAGATGAAGGCACCAATCTCCAATACACCAGGCTCCAACCTGTATTTTTCCAAGCACCGACTTGGACTTAACGAGGCTCCAACCCTATCTTCCCAAGGCTCCAACCTTGTCACTTTGAAGGTACCAACCTCTAGGGCTCCAACCCTGTCTCTGGTACAAGCTCCAACTTGGTCTTCTTAAGGATTCCTATCCTCTAGGGCTCCAACCCACAACTTCAATTCATCAAGATAAGTTTAATGATTCTTCATGACTCCCAATATATTCTACAATGAACCCTGACAATATCTTCACCTTCAGCACTACCTTCTCCAAATCACTTCATCAAATGACAACTTTATCTTCTCAAAAGCTGTCACCACTACTCTTCATTTCACCCAAACAAAATCTTCAAAGGTTACCTCATGATTACTTCAATAATGCATCATGGTCTCCAACAATGTCTCCAAGATCAACTAAAGCTTCTCAACAAGATGTCTTGAATAATCCCTCAAGGTGTCATCAATAAGTTGCCCCAAGAATTATCCAATACAATGAAGGCTTCTCCAAGATATGTTCGAAGACTTCAAGAATGTTTCACAAGTCAACAGTTCTTCATTAGTCTTCACAAATGAACAAGTCTTCACGAACCTTCACAAGTCAACAAGTCTTCATAAGATTTGTAAACTAGACTTCAACAAATCTGCTAGATGCTCAAGATAGTTTCCAAAGAAACCTTTAAATTTAAAGCTCCAAGGACAAGGACTATTGCAAACTCTTCTTCAAGGCTTCACTATATGAGGTCTCATTGCAATATGAGCCTTTTATCCACATATGACTATCACAGTTCCAGCCTCCAAAGGAAACTGACCATAGGTTCGCAATAGTGGAAAGCTACAGGTCCGACAAGAATAGGTTAACAAGTTTGTTGGTCTAAGGTGCAGCCTCTCACTGGTTACTGTCCACAAGTAGGTCTCAGCCTTTTATGTGACCGGGGCTCCTAAATCCAAGCCTCCACCACTGTCACTGGTCAATGCTCTTTATAGGTGATTGTTCCTACTAGAAGAGATACCAAGTCCAAGCCTTCCAAGGATAAATGAGTCTCCCCAATAAATCCAAGCTTTTGTAATGTTATAGGTCCGAGGTATATAGAAATGTTCTTAAGTTTTATCACTAATCCACAAGCAGGCTATCCACAGTTGATTGTCTTAGCTTTTATGCCATCACAGGTTCGAGGCATTGCAAATCTCCATAAGACTATCCATACACCGAGCTGTATTGGTGACATGTTTTATTATTGATATAACAACTAGCAGTCTGAGTTATTATGCCACCACAAGGTAGTTGTCCATACATACAGATTTGTACTCCACTTCACATGTCTGAGTCTCCTCTTATAGAACTACAATTCCGGATCCGAGTTTATCACAAGACTATCACACGGTTTTATCACTGGTCTGAGGTCTTATTACCATAGGTTTTATAACTTTGAGCTTCCAAGAATAATTAGGTTTGTCTGGAAGATGCCACTATAGTCACAGGTCTGAGCTTCAATGAAAACCCAATCAAAAAAATAGCCTAAACAATAGCTTTTAGCTCTCCTCAACCTTCATTCTTCTTTCATACTTCCTTAATGTATTCTTCACCAAATTTGATGGTTGGAATGAGGAGTTTAGACTCATATTTGTACTGGTTTTGACCTTTAACAAATAGACACGTCCATTTAAGGGAGGTCAACATGCACATGTTAGCTCATGTCAGCTTGGCATAAAAAATATTATATTTCAACTTGAAAAATCATTTTCTCTCAGTCTCTAAGGAATTAGAGGGTGAGTAAGGGCTCATTGGAAAGGGGAAAATGTCCTCTACAAGCTCGAGCCAATTTCATCCTTAAATAAGCTCATTTTACCATCAAGAAAATTATTTTTGTGAACTGTCATCATCATGGAAATATTGGTTTTATTATATGTTTTTATAGGGCTCCTTCTTCATAAACTTAGGCCTTCAATCTTATTAGGATTAGGGCACCTTCAACAACGCATTTAGGGCTTTATTGAATTACATTAGGCATTTAGGGCTTCATAGAATTGCACAGGAATTTATTATGGACATATGCAACAATAATCCAGAGCTATCCATTATTTAGATAGAGCTAGGGTTTCGTGGTCATTTTAGCTAGGTTAGGGTATCATGAAACTAGGGCTTTATGGATTTATCATGTAGCTAGGGAATATGCATCATATTCATGCTTAGGGTTTTCTCCTAGGGTTTGTATGAGGTTAGGGTTATTCATGTATCACTAGAATATTTTCCATTTCCAATAATGTCATATTTACATCAATGCCAACTTTGACCAACAGTCTCCCCCTTTATCATTGATGGCAATATTCTTTCGCTTTCAAAAATTTATCCCCCTTTCACATCAATGGAAAATGGGGTGCCCAAGTACTCCCCCTATCAAGCTTCTTCCATATATGCTATCATCTTTTCTTCATCAATGATAATTCTCCATGATAGATATGTTGCTCCCCTTATCATGATGCTCCTTCTTGTTATGTTTCTTTTCGCAACTCACTCTATCATTATGCTTTAATGTACTTTCTCCTCCTAGGCCTCTACATGCCTTCGTGGAAATGGATGAGGTAGATGATCAACCAAAGTCCCCCAACCTGCATAAACTCCTCTAGCTCTCCTTTTTGCCCAAGATAAGAAATATTGTTGCATTGTGATCAAGTGGAAGACATCTTCACAATATCATGATTTTATTCAATGGAGTTACTACTGAGAGATGATCTATCAAGATATGATTGTTGATGTATGACTCATCAAGGGTTTCATAGGGCTATTCACAGATAGATTTTGCAAGAATAGTCAAGAATCACAAGCTCCCCCTAATAGTATGCATGGTCTCCTTTTTGGCAGAATTTCACCATCAAAACTTGGAATATATACGCCAAATATGTACTTATCACATCAACAACTGTTGAAAATAACAACAAGAAATGTTTAAAATAGAATCTAGAAATTCCAATTTAATTTTTCCTTTAATTAAATTGAGAATTAAAATTGAATTCTTTTCTCATAGTAACTTGTAATAGTTAATTAAGTTAAATTGACTTAATTAACTTAGGAATTTTGAGTTGGAAGTCATGTAAGTGTTATCCCTAAGTTGTAGGGGTCCAAATTGAGTTGTAATTAGATTAACTCAATTTACTAAGTTATGGTCAGTTAAATTAGTTCTTATTGTTTGTGGAACTAATAGAGGACTAACAGTTAGTTGGTGCACTGGTGCATCCACAAGTGTTACTCTAGTTAACTGAAGATTCTCTCATCAAAAACTCATGCATTTCGATTCTGAGAAAGACCTAGTTGAGATTAGAGTGCAGGGACAATGTACTATCAATTGTATGATTTACTGAGTTGTAAATATCATGCATGCAATCATAGAAGGACCTAATTTTGGATTGCACAGTTATGGATGAGGAATTTCCCTTTAAATACGGGCTAATTCTCTTAGGAATTGTGAAAAAGAATTAGAAGCTTGGAGGCTTGGAAATTTGGCTAAGTATTGGCCAAAGGAAGTCATCAGGCGAAGGATAGGAAATAATTTTGCAAGTTAAGCTCAAGGTTGAGCAGAGAATATTGTATTCATCCAAATTCTCTGACCAAGGGTGTAAGGAATCAGGGGTTTGGAGAGCAGCAGAAGAGGCTGTAGATTGGCTTGAGCTTGCTTGTGATTAGGGAGATTGATCATACTGAGTGTTGGGATTATTCTTGTGAGAACAAGCATTGTATTATCATATTGGATTTCTGATTGAATGAAATACAGATAGTAGGGGGTTTTCAGCTGAGGCTTTCCCTGAATACTTATTGTTTTATGTGCCATTGATTTATTTTCTTCTTGTTCATATTTTTTTCATCAATCTATTGGCTTCTGCTGGTTGAAAGTAGAAGTAGATTCTTGTCCTGTGCTTTAGTACATTGCATGAGCGTGTGAATCTACAAGATTTTCTATATGGTATCATAGTTAGATTTGTAGAAATTTTCTACATGGTATTAGAGCTAGATTTGCAAAATTTTTATAGATGGTATCGGAGCCAAAGATAGTATACTAGAGGAGATTTTGAGGTTTTGAGTTCAAGGTTACAAGTTGTTAGTCTCCTGCTGTAGCAGGTTACTCATATTTCATGATTGACATTTTTACAGGCCAAATATGTCATACTTTGCATGCTACAATGTTCCATATTTGCTTAACAGTCTCCAAGCGAAGAAGGCTACTCAGAATTCATCTAATTGCCTTCCAAATTTTTGAGAAGTTATCCCGGTATCGCCAATTTTCAGTTAAAGGGAGGTCCAAACAGCTTAATCTTGGTCTCCCTAGGTTTAAATTTCCTGTTTTAGAATATAGAGAATGTAAATCTGTCCAAACAGCTTAATCTTGGCAAATTCTTAGATAGGTAGAGAATCAAAGGAGCCCAATAGCTTAATTTGGGCCCTCGGATGAAATAAGGGTAGTCTGTAGATAGGAAAGCATGAAAAGAAAAAATGGAATGATGGGTTTGCAAGTCTAAGAGCACCCAAATCAAGAGAAGAAAAAATGCTAGGTAAGTAGGCTAGGTAGGTAGTTTTGAGGTTGCTAAATCCTAATTGCTGATCAGTTCCAAATTTCCAGGCGTCATCTTTTACTCAGGACACAATCAGCAGGCAGTAATATGCGAGAAGCTCAAAAACAGGTATAACTAACTCCCTTTCTCCATTCCCCCCCCAATCATTAACTAACTTCCCCAAAAGAGGTCAAGATCTGCTTGATACCTCTTAAGTTTCATCATTTTCATAGCAGTTGATTGAGTAAAGATCTGCTTTACTCAAAGTTGTTCCATACTTTCTCTGAAGAATGGTTCTATCCCCTTATAACAGCCTAAGGTCTCCTGAACTTAGCGCTTTCTTACCACCTCCATATTAACTACTGACATTATTATTTAACTCCCTATATTTTCCCATCCCCCTACTAATATTATGTAAATCATCCCCTATATAAATATCCCTCCCCCTGGTTGAAAAATAACCATAAGTACCCCCGGGAATTGCTCAGTTTACCTGAAACTTAGCAAGAACCCTCACCCTTCAAACCATCTTCCAAATACAATGGACCCCTTCCAGAGTATAAACTCCCTTTGAGGTGATCGGACCCCTTCTGAAGCCTCAAATGCCTTTCACACCCACTTACTTATTTCTTTCGACCGCAACAAACCCCTTGCTGGCTTCCTTAACACTCCGCAGACCATAGAAAGCCAGATCGCATCGCAAGATCGCAGTTTCCCCCCATGCAAGTATGACCCATCCATCACCACCCGACGCGATATCGCGATATCGGCGGTCGCAAGCACCAAATGTCCAGCGAAAACACCTTCCCGATCCCCGCCGATGCGATATTGCGATCGCATCGGAGAATTTCATCGCATCGCCTTCAGTATCAGTGCCTCGCCATGTCATTCTGTACTAGGAACCCACCGCATGCTGACGTCATCCGCCGTACAGCTGATGTCATGCTGACGTCAGCAGCCAGAAAGCCGAAAATTCGCACAGGAAGAGAAATCGCACTTCGGAGCTCCAGAACAAGAAACAGAGGCAGTTTTCGATGCGCTATTAGCGCGAAGACAGGAAATAGGTTGTTTCGGGGAATCTTTGAGGAATCTTTCGATTCCTTGGCCCATTGTGCGCCGAAAAAGCCCGAAAACCGCCCGATCGTGCCAAATTGATCCGTTTTAAAGACAGCAGAAGATCAGTGACAGAGTTTAAAGTGTATCAGATCAAAACATCAGGTAGAAGCGTGTCAAAGAGTATCAGTAGACGGCGAAAGCCATCAATGTAGCGGCAAAGAGTATCAGTGAAAATCTTAAGCAAGCGGCCCAAAGCAGGAGAACATTTAATACCTTCCAACAGAGTCAAAGAAAGAGGGCGAAGCCACTCAAGGCCCTCAAATCATAATCATTGCACATTTAACTCACACCAGAGCAAAACTACAGATCCCAAAGCAAAATCATTCCAACAACACCGCATCAAGCCTCCAAGGGCCACATTGTAGTCTTTTCTGATTCAGCTGCCTCTAGCGCAGCCAAAAAGATTTACTTGCATTTAATTCCAGCAACACTTAGATTTTTGAAGAGTTTTCTAGCAGACCTGTTTAGATCAATTGTAATGAATGTCTTTCTGATATTTTGCTTATAAATACCACCCTGAACAATGTAGTGAGGGGTTGGTTGGTTGGTAGTAGGTTGGTTAGTTTGCTTCCCAGCATTTTCTCCGAGTAGAGACCCGCACTGTAACTGTCATATTTTCTATAATCAAAGATTGCTGAAAGCAGGGAGTTGCGAAACTACTTGATGTGTTCAATTGACAAGAAGATTACGGAATTCCTGTGCTTCTACATGATTCAATAAGTGTTTTCTCTCCCTTGTTAATTTTCATGTTTTACCACCGTTCCGCCTTCTAAATTGCAGGAAAAAAGAATAGCTTAAGATTTGTTTCACTACACCTTAAGTTCAATTTCTGCATTTTTCTATGTTTTCTTCAGAAATAGCTATGAGCATGTATACTTAAATGATCTTGTTTACGCTGTTTCTTTCACATATGAATGAATATTTAGGAATTCTTAACTGCTCCTAGATCCCCATTCATCCATTTCTACTCTTTTCAGCATGATGAAATGATTCTCCTTTGCCTTTCATCCCTAATTTTCATTCCATCCTTTCAGTAGATTGATAATTGTATCCTGTGTGGCTATCCCGCTCCATAATCCCCTTGTGACCAAGAAAACGCACTAGCAAGCCTTAATCCATGACTCCACGCCCAATGGTTTGAAACTTATCACACCTTACCTTTCCTCTTTGCTTGAGATTCCTACCTTCCATCCAAACACAAACAAAAAACCCCTGAGCCAAAAGCTAGCCTAAAATCATCAACAAAAGTTGAATCACTAAAGAGAGAGCCCTCTCGAATTGCAGGTGGGCTAGAACCTGCAATCCAAAGATTGGTTTGTGGTTACCTCGGCCGTATCCCTATAAGGAGCCTAGGGACAACCTGAGCGATAACACAAGTGAAATTTGAATTTGCATTTCATACTTTAGGATCGGCAGATGGAATTCTACGGTTTGTAGCTTGAGTATGCCTTGGATGGAAGCTCAAATTATATAACATGGAAGGATAGGATGGAGATCATGTTGGAGGATAATGGCTTGAAGGAGTTCATTGATCAGGACATTCCTAAGCCACAAACATCGAATGCTCAGAATATGGTCGAATGGAAGAAGTGTGTGGCAAGGGCGAGGCAAATAATCCGTGAAGGAGTTCGACATCACATTATCTCAAGTCTCCATGGGAAGGAAACTCCGCATGCTATGCGGAAAGCATTGAAGGACCTTTTCTAGAACAACAGTGCCCATAGGAAGTTGGCACTGAAAGATAAACTTTGAAAAATAAAGATGGAGGCAGGCAACTCAATTCCAAATTACTTAACCAAGTTCACTCATTGTTGGGATGAGCTTGGAAGTGTTGGAATCACTTTTGTCGAGGATGATATGGTGAGCCTTTCTCTTCTAGGACTTGCCAAGAGTTGACATAGTTATCAGGACTTTGTCAATGGGAGGGAGAAGCTGCCAAATTAGGAACGACTATAGTTGGATTTGGTACAAGAGGATTTTCGATGGAACACCAAAGATGGGACCTCTTCGAAGGAATTGGAAGAGGATTTAGCCTTAGCGAGTAAGGAAAAGAAGGGAAAGGGAAAGAAGTCCGAAGGTGAGGAGGGCAGCAAGAAGATGGACTTGATGAAAGTCAAGTGTTTTCACTGTCACGAGCACGGGCACTATGCAAAGAACTTCCCACAGAAGAAAGCAAGCAAGAAAAAGCTAGAAATAGCGACAACAGGTGAAGATCTAGCTTCACAATTTGAACTTGATTTCACTCTCATTGCATGTATCGCCAACACTCTCATGGGAGGCATGAGGTATCTTGATAGTGGTGTCTCATTCCATATGATGGGGAATAGAGATCTCTTTAGTGATTTTGAGGAAAAATACTTCAAGAAGAACATAAAGTTTGGAGATGACGGGAGGTATAGTGCTATTGGATTGGGCATTGTTACTTTTCAGAGGGAGTCTGAATCCCCTCTCAGGATCACAGATGTGATGTATGTTCCAAGACTAAAGAAGAATCTTGTTTCAGTCGGGATATTGGAAGACCATGGGTATGATGTGACTTTTAGTAAGGGAAAGGTTTTCCTTAGATACATCGCCACGAGATAGGTGAAACAGATCAATGCACAGGTCAAGAACCTGTATGCTCTTGAGGTTCAAGATGCATGCAAAGCCTTCAGGAGAAAGGCAAAGGTTAGAGACTTGGAGGTTGAGAGGGAGAGTAAATTACCTCTCAACATGATGCCCCATAAGAAGCAGCTTTAGAAAGTTGTGGAGCAACCACAACTAGAGCAGCTTAGAGGAGACCGAGTGGAGGCATCCACTCATGCAGAGACATCCAGTAGGGGAGAATTTCCAGCCAAGTGGGAAGAGGGAGAACATGTAGCCATACCTCCAGGTGTGAGGTGGGACGATGTGAAGTGATAGTCCCAAGAGAGCTGAAATTGGGCAGGGTCCATTGAGAGGTTTTATCTCATGGATCCTACCTTGTTACGGGAGGCCAAAGTACATAGTAGTGAGAGGAATAAGTGGGATTGATGCAGTCAGATATCAGAGTGACAAAGGCTAGAGTAGTTAGATACTGAAGAGCACAAAGAAGGGTTGACAACAATGTAGAAAGGCAGTGTTTTTTTTTTTTTTTTGTAAGGTCTAGGAGTTGTTGTAGAAACAACACTAGAGAGAAGTGTTGCATGCAGAACATTCCAAAGGTTCAGGATCAACATCGAGTTGAATTCCTTTCTTGTTGAGAGGGAGTGTTGAAAATAACAACAATAAATGTTAAAAATAGAATCCATAAATTCCAATTTAATTTGTCCTTGAATTAAATTGAGAATTAAAATCGAATTCTTTTCTCATAGCAACTTGTAATAGTTAATTAAGTTAAATTGACTTAATTAACTTAGGAATTTCGAGTTGGAAGTCTTTTGGAATTCATGTAAGTGTTCTCCCTAAGTTTTAGGTGTCTAGATTGAGTTTCAATTGAGTTGTAATTAGATTAACTCATTTTACTGAGTTACGGTCAGTTAAATTAGTTCTAACTATTTTGGGAACTAATAGAGGACTAAAAGTCAGTTGGTGCATTGGTGCATCCACAAGTGTTACTCTAGTTAACTGAAGATTACCTCATCAAAAACTCATGCATGTCGATTCTGAGAAAGACCCAGTTGAGACTAGAGTGTAGGGACAGTGCACTATCAATTGTATGATTTACTGAGTTGTAAATATCATGCATGCAATCAAAGAAGGACCTAATTTTGGATTGCACAGTTACGGATGAGGAATTTTCCTTTAAATACGAGCTAATCCTCTCAGGAATTGTGAAAAAGAATTAGAAGCTTGGAGGCTTGGAAGCTTGGCCAAAGGAAGTCATCAGGAGGAGGATAAGAAATACTTGTGCAGGTTAAGCTCAAGGTTGAGCAGAGCATATTGTATTCATCCAAATTCTTTGACCAAGGGTGCAAGGAATCAGGGGCTTGGAGAGAAGAAAAAGAGGCTAGAGATTAGCTTGAGCTTTCTTGTGAGCAGGGAGATTGATCATGCTAAGTGTTGGGATTGCTCTTGTGAGATCAAGCATTGTATTATCATCTTGGATTTCCAATTGAATGCAATATAGATAGTAGGGGGTTTCAGCTGAGGCTTTCCCCTGATACTTATTGTGTTATGTGCCATTGATTTATTTTCTTCTTGTTCATATTGTTTTCAACGATCTATTGGCTTCCGCTGGTTGAAAGTAGAAGTAGATTTTTGTCCTATGATTTAGTACATTGCATGAGCTTGTGAATCTACATGATTTTATACAACAACATGGGTTGATGCCTTGAGTGTTCAAGACATTTTCTGATCCAATTTGCTTCCTTCTCCATACTTGTGTAACTTTCCTTTCATGCTTGGTAGTCACAATTTTATCTTGTTTAGGGACCCAAGTCAAGTTATAATCACAAGGCATATGTCCAATGTTATGGCATTTGAAGCTTTTCATCTTGTTCATGAATGAGGAATCATGACTTCATCATGCAAAGTTACTTCTAGGGAGCTTATGTGAACCATTATATTTGTTTTTGTGGTATGCCCTACAATCCTTTGTCATGTACCCAAAATTTGTACAAGAATAGAAATAGCAAAAAAATATACTTTGGTACGTGGAGGATGGAGATTGCCTAGATGTACTTCTAAAGTCAATCTACCTTGGGATCCTTTGATCAAATTTATTGCCTCTTCCATTCTTGACACCATCTACATATCTTCTTAGAGTAGGGTTTCTTCCAATGTCATCTTGACTCTTCTCCTTGCTTTTGCTGGAACTAGGGGCATCAATATTTCTTCCAAGCTTCTCCACATCCTTGTTGTTTAAAGCATTAGGGTTTGCATCATTTCTACTTGAGGGTTCACCTGCATAACCAAGACTCGATTTATCAAGACGAGATCTTTGATGACTTAGGATGTCATCTATGGTTTGAGAGCTCTTTAGACTCTTGTTCAAATAATCAACTTCTTTCTTTAGGAGATCAATTCCTTCTTTCAACATCTTGCATTCTTCATCCTTCTTTGCTAGAGGGTTCTCCATTTCTTCCTTTATTCCGGTTGCTTTACATGATTGGCCCTTATGTGAGGTGACTTCTAACCTTAATTTGGTGATGTCATTATCCTTTTCTTTCAGTTGGCATGTCATGGTATTTCTTTTCTTTTCTACTTCATCAACTTTTCCTTCCAGGACAGTCAAAACTTCCATCACCCGTTCAACTCATTGTGCTTGTTTATTTGCTTCTTCTAGTTGAGATTTAAGGGAGAAGACATCTTCCTTGTATTGACCAATTTTTCTTTCAATTTTGTTCAAGTCCTCATGTCTTTGTTCGAGATGGCTTGACAAATTTTCTTCCCTTTTCATTGCTTTATCTAACTGATTTGTCATGGATATGAATCCTTCATGACACCTTTTCTTGTTTTGATAAAATTCTTCCTGTTAGCACTCTGTAATTTTCTGAGTTTGCAGAAGAAAATAACAAAGGTAACCACAAGCCACTTTGGAAGCTAGGATCTAGCCCTGCCAGCTTCAGAGAGGGCTCTCTCTGTGAGATTTAACTTTGTTGTATTTAACACTAGGATAGTTATGAGTGTTCAAAGTTTGATTTTAAATTGATTGGTTGATTAAGTGCCTGAACTTTCCATTGGGATATGGATTCTACAGTTCAACAAGGGTCTGTTTCAGATTTTAAAAGGAGTTTCACAGGGCAAGATAGCTAAACTAATTGGATCCTTTATATTTAAATGAAATGGAATGGAAGAAAAGATATAAGTTCAATAGAAGTTAAAGAGCAATTAAGATTTCCTTAACATGATATCAGAAGAAAACATTGAAATTATCTACAGTGAGAATCAAAGTGTCTTTTTCAACAAATTTTGTTCATCATCTTTCTATAAAATAACTCATATTTCAGAAAACATAAGCATGGAAACAAAGTAATAAAACATTAATAGTGAGAGAAGCACATCACCAGATAGTCTAACAAATGAATCCTATGAAGAATGTCTTTTTTATTACTGGTCATCCCATCAAAAGAAAATAGTACAATAGTGTTCTGGAATGCAAAAATCCACGTAGAAATCAACCCTTGATACTTCTAAAGAGAAGTATTTATAAGATATTTACAAAAATCCTATCAAAATCAATGAGGATGTATTTAGGAATTCCTAAACTGAATATATCTAACTTATTACAAAAATTTAGGAAAATTTGAACTGTCTGAAGTGCTGGCACTAAATTTGTGGAATTGCTGACTATTTGGCCCTTCGAATCCTAATGTGTCGTTGATGCTGAGATGTACAACCAAATCCTCTGCTTACTCTAGTAATTCGCATAATTTATCATAGCGCTTCTCACTAGGGATAGTTGTCTTTAGTAACTTTCTGTAAACCTCGTCCACTTCAGTGTATTTTGTAAATGTTAGTTTAGAGATAAAGATATGCTTAATCTTGTACTGAATGTCCAGGTCATATGCCAATGCTTCCAAGGATGCTTTTCCTGTCATGTTGATTCTTCCACCAGTAAATTTAGAACTAACTCTAGCCTTGGTCATCAATTTCTCACTGTAGTCGGACCACGTACTGAACTTATTATTTAATAATAATAAATTAGGAAGTCCCTTTTTGTAGAGGGCTTCTAGCTTGTTGAAGAATCTTTGTACGCCAATGTCTAGAATATGACACTTTTCTTCAAGTTGTCACATTAAATTTCTCTTAGTCAACACCTTTTTGACCTCCAGTATAGTTTCTGTTCTATCTTCAATCTCCAGCTCTTCTAATTCCTGTTTTTTTTAAGAGTTGAGGAACTTGATGAGCTCATTAGCTTCGCTGGGTTTGTCACCCAACTATTTTCTTACTTCTTCAATGTCTTCATTAGATCTTTCAATCAGTTCCTATTGCTCAAATATGATTTATATTGAAGGCCAGATATCTATCATATCTATCATATCTTCATTGATCTGTTTCCAAATATTTTCTTTGACCTGGGCCAAGGTATTACCCATGGTCTTTTTCCATCTGCTGCAATCTCTGGGAAAGTGTTTGGGATTTATGTACTTCTGTTAGGAGGGAATTCTAATATCTTGTATTCTACTCCTGTAAGGTATTCACATCTTGTCATAACTTCTTTATTTCATCTCCCTATATAGACATGTTTTCCAGGGATTGGGCCAACTTAATTGAATCATCTGCAGTTGGTGAGGGAAGTACTATGGAAGAGGATGCTCCTACTATTGTAGCTACTGTAGGAATACCTATTTGAAGTAGGGATGTAATAGGCACTGCATCAAGAGGAACCACTGCTAGTTGAGAACTATGTTCCTTCTCTTTGATCAACTTTTCCATCTCTGTTTCAATCTCCTTAATCTATGCACTCTGCTCCACCAGTAGCTTCAATGTTTCTTCTTTCCGTAACCCTGTCTCTCCTAACTCCTTTACCTGGGATCTTTAGTATCAAGTAGCTTCAATTGCTTCTTCAGGGCAGTTATGTCAATGTTCTTCTTCTTAATGATTTCTTCCATGGCCTTTGAATTACCATGATCAAAACCTGCTTTAATCACCATTTCCTCCAAGTATTTTATTCTGTTTTTTTTAGCAAGAAAGGAAACTTTCTCCAGTTTAAGCTGAGATTGAACATTGTTTAAAGAAAGATGTAGTTTGGAAGCAGTGAGGGAAGTCTATGTAAAGGTTGAGTAGACCATTTATCCTATTTTCCTGTGCATGTCTATCTGATCCAAAGGATGAACATCCTTTGCCTCAAACTCAAAGGTAGTATGCTTGAAGTTAGCTTCTAATTTTGGTTGTGGAACCTGTGCCTGTAAGAATGCCATATGCATTCTCCCTTTCTCTATGTCATAGGTTGAAATGAGCATGTGCTAGATTGAGGAAGACTACTTCCTGAATTGATCAGAGATGTTGTCATGAAGGGCTTCATTCCTCTGTTTAATTTCTTTATATCTTTGGAAAATATGCAGCTGCCTCTGTTCAATGAATATCTCTGGTGTGTGAGGTGTTGTATCTAGAATCTCTTTAGTAGTCGAGGATGATGGAGAATCGGTGGTACTGTTGTCAAACTTCAAAGTTTGAAGTCCAGAGAGCACAATGGTACCCTGTGTTTCCTCCAGTAGTGGGAAGTCTATCTTAGAGCTTGTCTTAGTCTTCTTTGTGTAAATCTTGAATTCTTTGGCTAAGATTTGTATGATTGAAGGAGAGTCCTCTTCTCTTTCTCTCTTCTCGGCCTTTTCTCTGGGTATAGGAGTCTCTGAGGCAGTCCTATAAATCATCTTATCTTCGGCCTCCTGTAATGTGTTCTCTACCCAGTACTGTTGGTTCATATACTTATTTATTATTTATTTCTGGTCTTTCGATATGCACATAGGGAGTTGCCTTTTGTTCCAATCTTAGCTTAGAAATTACCCCGAAGGGGTCATAAGACCATGTAAATCTAAGAGGGAAATTCATTTGTTTCAACAGGAGGTCTGTTTCCTCTCCTATTGCTCTACTGTTACAAATAAAAGGTCTTATATGTGTCTTAATTCTGAATTGAGACTTCTTCTTAGTTTCCCCAAAATGGATGTTGTCCAAGTGGATTATTTGCCTAATGTACTCCAAGGAAAATATCCTCATTGGAAGGTACTTCGATGGTTTATATGGTGGCAGCTCTAAGCCATAAACTCTGGTCTCTGTTAATGACTGGTATAGATACCAATCTCCTGTCTTCACCTATTCACAGAGATGCAACACTTTTTGAATATCGTGACTGATTCTTGGAATTTGTTAGCCACTCAGCAAACAAGCTACTGGATACACAAACTAATCAATAAACTCTTTAAAATTGTATTCATGTGATTGTTTTCTGATCATGGAGGTCCAAAAAAATAATGGACTAGAGCTCTCCTTGTTGATTGAGTCTCTGCACTGCAAAGGGAAACCTGTCTGCCTGGAATAAAATGAACATGTACATAAGAATGGAAGAATATCTGAACATTCCTCCAGTTAAAAACTGAAGGAATTGTTCATGAATTGCATCTGCAAGGAAGTGACCAGAGTTAAAAGTGACTAATAGCCCTTCTTTTGTAGAAAGAGTGGATAGAAAACCTAAAATAGGCTCATCTACCCATTCATCTGAAAAGTAACCAAGTAGGTAGGACAAGAGAGAGATAATATGTCTAGTTCTCTGGGGGAAAATAGAAGAGGGATAAGGGGGATTCTTCTTGGGGAGTTGACAATCTTCTGGCAGGAAGACCTCAAATATCCTGGCTCTCTGGGGAAAGGTGAGTTTATGGTAGATTTCTTTAAGAGCCTCAAGGGAAAAGGGAGTGAGATAGTGACTGTAGGGGACCTGCAACATTTGGTTTATACTTTCCAAGCTAATGGTGAAAAGGATTTCACCATTAGGGGAGATGATATACCTCTTACTTGAGAGATAAGAGGCATGACACTTGAGGAAGAATTCAGGGAAATAGTAGAATTGGGGGAAGACGAACAGAGGTAGTCTAGACTACCAGAGGTTAATCTCATCAGACTAGTCAAGGTAAGTGTCACGAAACTAGCAGCGTAATTCGAAAAGGTTGAATTCACACTGTATCTCGACAAGTTTGTAATCTCTGTCAGCTAGGGAGATGTGGTCTACATCCACAGGGGGAATGAGCATAGGGTTTACCGCAGTGGTAGTTTTGGGGGCCATCGTGGTAACATAATGAAATTGGAGAGGATGACAGACGAGATTTGCAGAGGATTACTGTTCAATTCACGAGAAAAGCTAGTATGGAATTCCTTTGTGGGCAGTTGCTGATAGGAAAGAAAGCAGGAATCAGGAGCAATGTAACAGTAGGAAAGCGAGAAAAGGATGTGATTGTGGGAGAACTAGAGCTTTATAGATTTGTACCTAGAGTGGGAACGTTGGATAACGACTATTTGAGAGCTGCCTTTACTCAGCAACGGGACAGAAGCAATGGGAGGAAGTCGCCAAAGTAAAGTGTAACGGTCGTTGACATGGCGGCAAGGGATAGGCAGAGGGAGGCATGGGGCCACTGGCAGGAAGTGATAGGCGGATGGGATACGTGGCAGTAGGGGAATGGCGGTTGAGTGGAAGTGGAGGTGACGTAACCGGGAAGGCAGGTTGCAGCGGGAAAAACTGCTTTTTCGGAGGGAGGCTGGAGTTTTTTTTGGTATTAGAGGAAGGGGGGTCTGAAATCACGAGGGAAGGACACGTAGTAGCGGGGAAAACCACTTTTTGGACCCCCCCACCCCGGCGCCCTTGCCGTTAAATAGAATCAAAGCGGGGGGGTCCGAAAAGGCTTTAGAGCCGAAGGATTAAAACAATTTCATGATCAGAAAGGTGAACTCGTGCAGTGTTTAACACCAACAACCCCACATAATTTCACGCGCATATGCTTTTACACTAAGGTCCGACTTTGGACAAATCAACATATTACAAAAAGCTCTTTATGTGACAAATTTCACTTTTTCCTAAAGTAATCTAACTAAACTAATTAGGGTGCATTTAAAAGTGCAAACCCTATTTTATTTTATTATTCAAAGGACTAAAAATATTTATTCAAACAACTAAACTAATCTAACAACTGCATTAATCCATACTAAACTATTGGATTAATTTATTCACCTACTCTACCTATCTAATCTCACCCAAGATTACACTATTTGGCTAAGTTATTCACTCTAATCTAATTGACATAAATTGAAATTTGCTTGAATGTGATTAAACTGTATGTGTCAAACAAAATAGAGGTATTGTGGCATTTTAAACAAGCTGCACACAATTTCATGAATTTATTCTCTACAACATTATTGGACTATTAGTGACACTTCTACTGGCATCACTTTCACACTTATTATTTTTTTGTGGGGTTCTTTTAACATTTATTTTTCTTTTTCTATTTTTATATTTATATACCCTCTTTTCTTTTTTTATTTTCATCTATATATCTTTTTTTGGAAATCATTTGCATTATGCAATATTATTTACAATCTGAAATACTGAAAGAAATCATTCAATCATCATTTGATCCTATAAATTATAGGACCCTAATAGTGGCTCCAGCTAGGGATGGCACTCTCCTTGTCAGGTGTCAATAACAGTAGACTAGTAGCCTTGAATCATTTTCTTCAGTGTTTTACTGCATCTGATTTTTTTTGTGGTTGTTGTAGTTATGGTGGAAAAATGACTAAAATCTTAGGGCCTTCTCCACGGGCTTCAACTTTCAGACATAATCTACCCACTCATGATAGTACAAAGTAAATGGTATATATAATGGGTGTGATTAAAACTACTTTTTTCCTTAAAAACATAATGTTTCAACATCTTGCCATTGACAGATCCTCCAAGTAGCTCTGTTCCATTCATGTCCTTAGAAAAAAATGCATTATTACCCCTGTAAGCATGAATAATGTAAGTTCCCATCCACAAATTATCAAACTTACCATGCTTACCTTTCTCTTCTCTTCTGGAATCCCATTTAAGAACATGATTGTCGATCTGAAAATCATCAGCCATAGTTCTTTTGTCATATATTTTCTTTATACTTTCCTAGATCAACTGAGTTCTATTGTGAACCTCCTCTCTTGATTGCTGCAAGTGAATTATTTGATTTATTCTCCTCTGTAGATCATTTGGTTTAACCTCCAATTCTTGAAGCATTTTCAAAATAGGAATTCCCAACGAAGTTGGAAAAACAATATCTATTCCATAAACTAGATGGTATGGAGACATGCCAATTGACTTCTTGGTAGTAAGTCTGTCTGCCCATAATGCATTAACAAGCTTATTGTGCCATGATTTCTTATTATCCTGCAACAACTTTTTAATAATATTACCAAGCTTTTGTTGGAAGATTCTGCCAATCCATTTCCCTGAGGGTAATAGGTTGTAGAATGTCCCAAAGTTATCTGATATTTGTTGCAAAAATATACCATCCTCTTTGACCTGAATATTGTAGCATTATCTCTAATGATTTTCCTAGGGCATCCAAATCTTGAAAAGATATTGTTCTCTAGGAATTTAATGATTACTGCATCAGAGGCTTGTATAGTAGGTATGGCTTCTATCCATTTTGTAAAGTAATCAGTGGCTGTAAGAATCCACTTATGTTGGGCAGAAGAGGAAGGGTGAATTTCTCCTATAAAGTCAAGGCCCCATTGTTGGAAAGGAGTTTCAAAAGATATAGGCTTTAAGGGTAAAGGCAATAGTTTCCTTTTGCCTTCAAATATTTGGTATTTGTGGCATGAGGTGACTTTCTTTTGGACATCAGAAAATAAGGTTGGACAATAAAAACCTGCTCTCAGGATCTTGTTGGCAATAGTCTTCCAATATAGGTGTCCATCGCAGTCTCCTTCATGAAATTCATGCATCACTTTATATGCTTCATTTTTCAACAAAAAATTTAGTAAAACTCCACCAACATCTTTCCAATACAAATTTTTATCTAGAATACAAAATTTCATAGATTTGAGTTTAATAAATCTAGCTTTCGTTTTGGTCAAACCAGGAGGAGCTTGTAAATGATGTAGAACAAAAATAATGTCTGCATACCAGGGAGAGGTAGCGAAAGCTTCTGCTACCTGTGGAGTCGCCAACTCATCTAGTTCATTGAATATTTCTAGAAAATTTATATCCAAAGCATGTAAATTAGATTCGATCATTAACTTTGCCAACCCCTGACCCTTAATGAGTTTGGTAGGTCGGATTTCAATGTCATATTCTGATATAATGGTAATCCATTTACCCCTTTTCCCATCAGGATCATTTTGGGTTAGTATGTCTTTTACCACTGCATTTGGAACAAAGGAAATTATATGTGAATGGAGGATATACACTCTAAAATATTTTATTGCTTTTACGAGGGAAAAATCTTGTTTTTCCATGATGTCATATTTTAATGCAACATCTCTCAAAGCTTTACTAAAGAAAGCAATATGTTGTTCATGGCCTTCATTATTTTTCTATAAGAGAACTGCAACAATTGTGTGCTAAGAAGCAAATCAGAAAATCAGAAAATCTTTTGTAAAATCTGGACTAATCAACAGAGGAGCCTGAGTTAAAGCCCATTTTACCTTGTTGAATGACTGTTTAGCTTCAATGTTCCATTTCACCTCAGTGTCTTTCCTTAACATGTTGGTTATATTCTTTAAAAGGTCTGTTAGATTAGGAACGAATCTCCTCATAAAATTAATCTAGCCAATGAAAGATTGCACTTCCTTTACATTTCTAGGGGGATTAATTTTAATATAGCTTCAATTCTGTTGGGATCTATTTTGATTCCTTCCTTTGAAATGATATGTCCCAACAATTTTCCTCCTTGTAAACCAAACAATGTTTTCTTTTGGTTGAGGGAAATACCAAATCTCCTACATTTTTCAAAGACTCTCCTTAGGTGAAGTAAGTGTTCCTCATCTATTTTTTAAAAAATAGTGATGTCATCAAGATATATGACTATAAAATGACCCATTTCATCCGCAAAGGTAAAGTTTATTGCTCTCTGGAAAGTGGCACCAACATTCATTAGACTGAAAGACATCTTCACATACATGAAAGTACCCGAGGGTGTAGTAAACATTGTCGTTTTTTGGTCTTCAGGGTGTACTAAAACTTTATTATAACGAAAAAAGCCATCTAAGAGGGAAATTATGCTAGATCCAACCACCTTCTCCAGAAAGTGGCCCATATTAGGCAAAGGGTAATTGTCTTTTAAAGAGGCTTTATTCAGATTCCAAAAATCAGTACAGAGTCTAATTTATCTAGTCTTTTTCCTAGTTAGAACCAAATTAGACACCCATTTAGAATATCTTAATGACACTATGATCTTGACATCATACATTGTTTTAACCTCTTTTTCAATAAGAGGAATAAGCATTGGGTTGATTCTCCTTAATTTATGCTTAAAATGTTTATGATCTTCTTCTAAGTGAATCTTATGTTGTATAATGTTGGTGTCATGGGACTTTAAATCCTCATAACTCCAGGCGAAGACATCTATGAATTCTTTGAACAATTCAATGTACTTTAGCTTTTTTGTTGGGGGTATAGATTTGGAAAATTTGATTATCGTAGGTTCTGGTTCAGTTCCAATGTTACACTACTCAACTCCAGCTCCAATGGGTTCAATTTTGGGCTTCTTAGCTACATCATTAAAGTCAAATAAATCTTCTAATGGAGCTAATCCTCTAGGCAAAACTTTGTATTTCAGTTGTAAAATTTATGTTTCTTGTTTCTCTTGATCTATTTCTCTCGATTCTAATTTATTCACACTATTATGTACATTATCTTCTAAATCAAATTGTGTATCTATATAAGCATCTTCAAACTCATCTTTAGACTGCAAAAAACTCTCAATCTGGGCCTCATTTCCAAAAACTTGCTAGTATCTAATATTATCAGGTACAGTAGGTCTGTTCTTTACTTCGACAATATATTGGTGAGTGGGAAGAAATGGAAATTTACAAGTACTAGCCAAAGTAGCAAGACCACCAGGAAAAATGTTTTGATCTCTAGAAACCACAAACAAACTATATTCAATGAAAGATTCCAGAAAATCCAACACAACATTCCTATAGGCTCTCATCCTTGGATGTTTAGCAGAATATTCCCCTCTGATTTGTTTTATTACCAACTAAGAATCTCCATGAATTGCAATTTGTTTAGCACCCAACTTCTTTAAAATATGCAACCCTAAGATTAAGGCTTTGTACTTTGCTACGTTATTAGAACATTGGAAATTCAATTTATAGGAATGACCCTCTGAGTGATTAGTTTTTGAATTTGAAACCCATACGCTAGCCCCTGATCCTTCTTTGCTAACAGCTCCATCAAAACTCAAATTCCATAAAGTTTCATCTGAGTTATCATGTTCATTGATTAATTTTTGCCATTCCTCAGTGTGACATAATGCAGTGTTTTGATTAGGAACTTGTTCCTGTGTATTCCCATCATTATACAGAATAAAGGAATCAAGGTCTGAATGGATAGAATATAAGGGATAATTATGAGGCCTCTCCTGAGTTGGGACCATGAATTTCATGATTTTTTCCCTATACAGTCTCCTATTCTGACCAAACACTGGAATTGTAGTGTAGGACATGTCCATTTGGAGGGTTCCTTGGAGTTTAGCTCCCCATGAACAAGAAAGCAACATGCCATATTTATGAGGTATGTCAACAAAAACTATGTCCATTACCACAATTTTGGCTGGTATTTGGACTAAGTTGACACATAAATCCTTAATAAGTCCAAGGCACTTTACTTGATTGGAATCAAACGAATACATATCTTTGTATCTTCTAGTAATATCTAATCCCAATTTTTCCATGATTACCTTAGGCATGAGATTGTGAGAGGCCCTTGAGTCATGCATAACATTGTGTAAGATTTTATCATGAATTTTGAAGCTAACGTATAATGGAGGTACAACTCCATCTTGGAGCTTACCATAGACTTCCGGGCCAAACAATATTTCTGGTTGATCATCTGATACATTAACTATATCAGTATTTTCTACTATGCTTAAAGCTTTCATTACTTGTGATCTGTATGCAGTTTTGTTCATCAGTTTTGTTAGAGGAATGAGTATTTTGAGCTTTGTCAATTCTTGTTCTATATTGAATGATATACGAGTTTTGTTTAAACTAACAACCTCTTGTTTAGTAGCCAAATCCTTTTGGGATATGTCTCTTTGTTGGCTAGTGGATGGATCATTTGTTTGAATTGATTTGGATGGACTATCAAGTCTTTTTTGGATTGGAACATCAGTATTATTTCTAGCAAGAATCTTAATGTTCTTCTCAGCAGGTGTATCAGCTGAATTTTTACTATCAGGTGTTTTCCTACTCCTCAGATTGTATTGTTTATGGACTTTCATAATTTAATTTTCAAAACCTTTTTTATACTCTTTTGATTCTTCAAGTTCTATTTCATCCCGGGATAGTAGAAAAAGGTCTTGTTCTTCTTGAGTAAGAAAAGTAGAATCATTGTCATTTACTCTCATTAAATTTGTTTGAGTATCATCCATATCATCAGTTATCTCTGCCTCCTCATTTGTGTAGTTTTCTTGGAAGGGAGGTCTTACCTACTGATTTGGACCTTTTGGGTCCCTTTGTTTTATCTGGGGTTAGTTTCTTCTAAAATTTGGATTTCTGATTTGACTAGTTTGGTTTTCTCTAGGAGAAGCCCTATCAGTTTTGTTTATTCTATCCATCATTTTCTCCACAGTTCTAAGTAGACTGTCTATTCTATAATTAGTGGTAGAAGAAGATGAAGGTTCCTCTTTGATAGTAACCCTTTTGTCAGCTTTCAATTTTGCTTTTTTGGCTAATGAATTAGCCTAGACTTTGAGTGCATTTGCTTGCATTTCCTCTAAGGTAGTGGGATCTCTTTCTCTTAGTTGATATGCCATATCAACATCGAATCCTTCTTGGAAATGTATTAGGGCCAAGCCAAGGGGGGTTTAATGGCAACTGGAATTGCATTGTAAACCTTATTAGATCTGTCACAATATTCTTCTACAGTTTCATTAGGTCCTCTCTTAAGGTTTTTGTATTCATTAAGGATCTGAAGAGGATTATTTTTGGTTTCCCACCTATTTAGGAAGGATTGGTGAAAGACAACAAGGTCAGCTATACTACCTGCTATTAAGTTTTTGAACCATTTTCTTACCTCTCCACCTAATCTTTGGTAAAAAGGCCTCGGTTTTACATCATTCTCATCTACTTCACGAAGATTGAAGAAATTGTTCATTTTATCTATGTGCTTATGTGCATTGATAGCACCAGTGTATCGAATTAGGGAATTCTGGTTTGATAATCTTGGGGCATATCATGCAATTGGGCAGGTAAAACCAGGGGGGCATAACAAGCAGCCATGTTGGGTTGAACAATGTGTGATCTTAAGGGAGGTGTAGATATAGGATTTGTAGGAATATGTTGGGTTACTGTTTGTGATACTACTAGAGGAGTAGAAGAAATTATAGAAGGGGTGGGGCCAATCGATGTTGGATCAATAGATTGGGAAGAGTAAGATGATGTTGCAATAGTAAGAGCAGAAAGTTCAACAGATTGTTGGATGTAGGCTTTATGTACAACTTGATCAAGTGTTGATACAAGATCCTGCAATTTGTCAAAGTCTTGGAGGGCTTGCTGATCCAAATCAGGTTCAACATATGGTTCTACAGGTTTGTAGGGCTGCAGAAAATATTCATCAATTACTGTTTGATCAACAAAACTTTCATATTTGGTCTTGAATAGACTGTGTTCAAATGGTAAGTCAAACTGAATACCTTGTATGGTGTCGAGGTTTTCAGAAAGGGAATTTGCCCTAGAAAGGGGGTTGTTACTTCCTTGACTCTCAGCTAAACTTCTCTTCCTTAGTATCTTTTCAGTATCATCTAAAATTTCGGTTGGTTCTGGATCATGATTAGATATGGTATGAATTATTTTCAGAGCGAGATCTTAAAAGTGAAGAACAACCTCTAATCTTTTATTTCTAAAATTTTGATCCTTACTCTTCCTGAAATAAAGTTTTATAAACTAGGGAAGTTAACCTTATGAAAATGAAATGAAGGATTGTTTTAAGTCCCCAGTATGATCACTAGAATGATAGCACTCTGTAATTTTCGGAGGTTGTAGAAGAAAATCACAAAGGTAACCACAAACCACTTTGGACATTGGGATCTAGCCCTGCCAGCTTTAGAGAGGGCTCTCTCTGTGAGGTTTAACATTGTTGTATTTGATATTAGGCTAGTTATGAGTGTTCGAAGTTTGATTTTAAATTGATTGGTTGATTAAGTGACTGAACCTTCCATTGGGCTATGGAGTCTACAGTTCAACGGGGGTCTGTTTCAGATTTTAAAAGGAGTTTCACAAGGCAAGATAGCTAAACTAATTGGATCCTTTATATTTAAATGAAATGGAATGGAAGAAAAGATATAAGTTCAATAGAAGCTGAAGAGCAATTGAGAATTCCTTAACATGATATCAGAAGAAAACATTGAAATTATCTACAGCCCAAATCATAATGCATTTTTCAACAAATTATGTTCATCAACTTTCTGTAAAATAATTCAGATTTCAGAAAACATAAGCATGGAAACAAAGTAATAAAACATTAACAGTGAGAGAAGCACATCACCAGATAGTCTAACACGTGAATCCTGGGAAGAATGTCCTTTTTATTATTGATCAACCCATCAAATGAAAATAGTACAATAGTATTATGGAATGCAAAAAACCACACAGAAATCAACCCTTGATACTTCTAAAAGAGAAGTATTTATAAGATATCTACAAAAATCCTATCAAAACCGATGAGGATGTATTTAGGAATTCCTAAATTGAATCTATCTAACTTATTAAAAAATTTTAGGAAAATTTGAATTGTCTGAAGTGTTGGCACTAAATTTGTGGAATTGATGACTCTCTGGCCCTTCGAATCCTGTTGTGTCATTAAGGTTGAGTTATACAACCAAGTCCTCTGCTTACTCCAATAATTCACGTAATTTATCCCAACACTTCTCACTAGGGATAATTGTCTTTAGTAACTTTATGTAAACCTCGTCCACTTCAATGTATTTTGCAAATGTCAGTTTAGAGATAAAGATATGCTTAATCTCGTACTAAATGTCCAGGGCATATGCCAACGCTTCCAAGATTGATTTTCCAGTCATGTTGATTCTTCCACCAGTAACTTTAGCACTGTCTCTAGCCTTGGTCATCAATTTCTCACTATAGTCGGACCACACACTGAGTTTATCATTTATTACTAATAAATTAGGAAGTCCCTTTTTGTAGAGGGCTTCTAGCTTGTTGAAGAATTTTTGTACGCCAATGTCTAGAATCTGACACTTTTCTTCAAGTTGTCCCATTAAATTTCTCTTAGTCAACACCTTTTTGACCTCCAGTATAGTTTATGTTCTATCTTCAATCTCCAACTCTTCTAATTCCTGTTTGGTTTTAGAGTTGAGGAACTTGATGAGCTTAGTAGCTTCACTGGGTCTTTCACCCAACTGTTTTCTGACTTCTTCAATGGTTTCATTAGATCTTTCAATCAGTTCCTGATGCTCAAATATGATTTGTATTGAAGGCCAAATATCTATCATATCTTCATTGATCTATTTCCAAATATTTTCTTTGACATGGGCCAAGGTATTACCCATGGCAGTGTCTTTTTCCATTTGCTGCAATCTCTCTGGGAAAGTGTCTGGGATTTCTGTACTTCTATTTGGAGGGAATTCTCATATCTTATATTTTGCTCCTGTAAGGTCTTCACATCTTGTCTTAACTTCTTTATTCTTCTCCCTTTATAGACATGTTTTCCAGGGATTGGGCCAACTTAATGAATCATCTGCAGTTGATGAGGGAAGTACTGTGGAAGAGGATGCTCCTACTATTGTAGCTGCTGTAGGAATACCTATTTGAAGTAGGGATGCAATAGGCACTGCATAAAGAGGAACCACTACTAGTTAAGAACTCCATTCCTTCTCTTTGATCAACTTGTCCATCTCTGCTTCCATCTCCTTAATTTGTGCACTCCGCTCCACCAGTAGCTTCAACATTTCTTCTTTCTGTAACTCTGTCTCTCCTAACTCCTTTTCCTAGGGATCTTTAGTCACAGGCAGCTTCAATTGCTTCTCCAGGGATTCTATGTCAACACTCTTCTTCTTAATGATTTCTTCCATGGCCTTTGAATTACCAGGACCAAAACCTCCTTTGATCACCATTTCTTCCAAATATTTAATTCTGTTGTCTTTAGCAAGAGAGGAAACTTTCTCCAGTTTAAGATGAGATTGAACATTGTTTAAAGACATTTGTAGTTTGGAAGAAGTGAGGGCAGTCTGTGTAAAGGTTGAGTAGACCATTTCTCCTGTTTCCCTGCGCATGTCCATTTGATCCAAAGGATGAACATCCTTTGCCTCAAACTCAGAGATAGTATGGTTGAAGTCAGTTGTTGATTTTGGTTGTGGAACCTGTGCTTGTAAGAATGCCATATGCATTCTTCCTTTCTCTGTGTCATAGGCTGAAATGAGCCTGTGCTGGATTGAGGAAGACTGCTTCCTGAATTGAGCAGAGATGTTGTCATGAAGGGCTTCATTCCTCTGTTTAATTTCTTTATATCTTTGGAAAATATCCAACTGCCTTTGTTCTATGAATGTCTCTGGTGTGTGATGTGTTGTATATGGAATCTCTTTAGTAGTCGAGGATGATGGAGAATCGGTGATACTGTTGTCAAACTTCAAAGTTTGAAGTCTAGAGAGCACAATGGTACCCTATGTTTCCTCTAGTAGTGCGAAGTCTATCTTAGAGCTTGTCTTATTCTTCTTTGTGTAGATATTGAATTCTTTGGCTGAGACTTCTGTGACTAAAGGAGAGTCCTCTTCTCTTGGTCTCTTCTTGGTCTTTTCTCTGGGTAGAGGATTCTTTGAGGCAGTCCTAGAAAGCACCTGCTCTTCGGCCTCCTGTAATGTGTTCTCTACCCAGTTTTGTTGGTTCATATACTTCTCTATTTCTGGTCTTTCGGTATGCACATAGGGAGTTGCCTTCTGTTCCAATCTTAGCTTAGAAATTACCCGAAAGGGGTCATAAGAACATGTAAAGCTAAGAGGGAAATTCATTTGTTTTAGCAGGAGGCCCGTTTCCTCTCTTATTGCTCCACTGTTACAGATAAAAGGTCCTATATGTGTCTTAATTATGAATTGAGACTTCTTCTTAGCTGCCACAAAATGGATGTTATATGAGTGGATTATTTGCCTGATGTACTCCAAGGCAAATATCCTCATTGGAAGGTACTTGGGCAGCTTATATGGTGGCAGCTCTGAACCATAAACTCTGATCTCTGTAAATGACTGGTATAGATACCAATCTCCTGTCTTCACCTGTTCACTGAGATGCAACACTTTATGAATATCCTCACTGATTCTTGGAATCTGCTGGTCACTCATCAAACAAGCTACTGAATACACAAATTGATCAATAAACTCTTTAAAACTGTATTCCTGTGATTGTTTGGAGGTCTAGAAAATAATGGACCGAGGCTCTCTTTGTTGATTGAATCTCTGCACTACAAAGGGAAACCTGTCTATCTGGAAGAAAATGAACATGTACATAAGAATGGAAGAATATATGAACATTCCTTTAGTTAAAAACTAAAGGAATTGTTCATGAATTACATCTGCAAGGAAGTGAACATAGCCAAAGGTGATTGGTAGTCCTTCTTTTGTAGAAAAAGTGGATAAAAAGCCTAAAATAGGCTCATCTACCCATTCATCTGAAAAGTAACCAAGTAGGTAGGACAAGAAAGAGATAATCTGTCTGGTTCTTTGGGGGAAAATAAAAGAGGGATAAGGGGGGTTGTTCTTGGGGAGTTGAGAATCTTTTGGCAGGAAGACCTCAAAAATCGTGGCTCTCTAGGGAAAGGTGAGTTTCTGATAGATTTCTTTAAGAGCCTCAAGGGAAAAGGGAGTGAGAGAGTCACTATAGGGGACTTGCAACATTTGGTTTATATTTTCCGAGGTAATGGTAAAAAGGATTTCACTATTAGGGAGATGATAACCCTCTTACTTGAGAGATAAGAGGCATGACACTTGAGGAAGAATTCAGGGAAATAGTAGGATTGGGGGAAGACGAACAGGGGTAGTCTAGACTGCCAGAGGTTATTCTCATCAGACGGGTCAAGGTAAGTGTCACGAAACCAACAACGTAATTTGAAAAGGTCGAATTCACACTGTGTCTTGACAATTTTGTAATCTCTGTCAGCTAGGGAGATGTGGTCTAAATCCACAGGGGGAACGAGCATGGGGTTTACCACACTGGTAGTTTTGGAGGCCATCATGGTAAAATAATGAAATTGGAGAGGATGACAGATGAGATTTGTAGAGGATCACTGTTAAATTTGTGGGAAAATCTAGGATGGAATTCCTCTGTGGGCAGTTGCTGATAGGTAAGAAAGCAGGAATCAGGAGCAATGTAACAGTAGGAAAGCGAGAAAAGGATGTGATTATGGGAGAACCAGAGCTTTATAGATTCATACCTGGAGCGGGAACGTTGGATAATGGTTGTTCGGGAGCTGCCTTTACTCAGTAACGAGACATAGACAACAGGAGGAAGCCACCAAATTAAAGTGTAACGGTCGTTGATGTGGCGACAAGGGATAAGCAGAGGGAGGCACGTGGCTGTTGGCGGGAAGTGATCGGTGGAAGGGATACATGGCGGTAGGGGAATGGCGGTTGAGTGGAAGTGGGGGTGACATAACCGGGAAGGCGGGTTGCAGCGGGAAAAACCGCTTTTTCGGAGGGGGTCAGAGTTGTTTTTGGTATTAGAGGGGGGAGGGGGGTTCGAAATCACGAGGGAAGGACACGTAGCGGTGGGGAAAACCGCTTTTCAATTGATGTGGGTATATTTATGAATTGATCGGTTTGTCAATTGATGTGGGCGTGAAGACTTAGCCCATAAAAAATAAGCCTTTTTATCAGTTTGCTAAACATTATTTGCATTTTTAATACTTGTTTAAGTTTTTGCTCTTAAATTTCTAGTTATTTAATCCAATAATAAAATGCAATTGCAAAAAAATTAGAAATTAGTTTTAAAAATCTAAATTAATAGTTTAAAAAAAAACTAAACCTTTAACATTAATTTCATATCAATTTACTAGAATATCAATGTAGATAAGTTTTCTCTACTACATCACTAACAATTTTAAGGACCACTCTTTATTGCTCTCTTCCTACTCAAACATGAATTAAGTACCAAACTACTATTATTTTAATAAAACTAATACAACCCCCCTTCAAGCATGTGCATTAGACCCTTATTGTCTAATTGATAAAACTAATGCAACTCCCCTCCAAAGCATGTGCCTTACACCTTAGTGACACAAGTGGGGTGGCATGGTAAATCACACTCAAGAACATTCTCAATTTGTTCTATGAGATGTACATTTAGTTAGAGCACAAAGTTAAAATTGACTTATTTTATAATGGTGAAATAGGTTTGTCAATTGATGTGTGCGTGAAGACTTAGCCCATAAAAAATAAGCCTTGTTATCCATTTGCTAGGCATTATTTACATTTTCAATACTTGTTTAAGTTTTTTCTCTTAAATTTCTAGTTATTTAATCCAATTATAAAATGCAATTGCGAAAAAATGAGAAATTAATTTTAAAAATCTAAATTAATAGTTAAAAAAAAAACTAAACCTTTAACATTAATTTCATATCAATTCACTTGAGTATCAACGTAGATAAGTTTTCTCTACTACATCACTAACAATTTTAAGGACCACTCTTTATTGCTCTCTTCCTACTCAAACATGAATTAAGTACCAAACTACTATTATTTTAATAAAACTAATACAACTCCCCTAAGCATGTGCATTAGACCCTTGTTGTCTAATTGATAAAACTAATGCAACTCCCCTCCAAAGCATGTGCCTTACACCTTAGTGACACACATGGGGTGGCATGGTAAATCACACTCAAGAACATTCTCAATTTGTTCTATGAGATGTACATTTAGTTAGAGCACAAAGTTAAAATTGACTAATTTTATAACGGTGAAATAGGTTTGTCAATTGATGTGGGCGTGAAGACTTAGCCCATAAAAAATAAGCCTTGTTTTCAATTTGCTAAGCATTATTTGCATTTTCAATACTTGTTTAAGTTTTTGCTCTTAAATTTCTAGTTATTTAATCCAATTATAAAACGCAATTGCAAATAAATGAGAAATTAATTTTAAAAATCTAAATTAATAGTTTAGAAAAAAAACTAAACCTTTAACATTAATTTCATATAAATTCACTTGAATATCAATGTAGATAAGTTTACTACATCACTGACAATTTTAAGGACCACTCTTTATTGCTCTCTTCCTACTCAAACATGAATTAAGTACCCAACTACTTTAATAAAACTAATACAACTCCTCTTCGCGCATGTGAATTAGACCTTATGATTTGATAAAACTAATGCAACTCCCCTCCAAGTATGTGCATTACACCTTAGTGACAGATGTGGGGTGGCATGGTAAATCACATCTCAAGAACATTCTCAATTTGTTCTATGAGATGTACATTTAGTCATATCACAAAGTTAAAATTGACTTATTTTATAACGGTGAAATAATGGAACAAGGTGGAATTTAGCGAGTGGGAAATAAATGAGCATATATAATATAGGAACTTGGTTTCACTATATATTAACATTTAAATATAATATAATAATATATGAGCATTTAGATATAAATAAAATGATTATAACATTATATAATAATAAAATAATTTATAATATTATATAATTTATTGTTAGTTAAAAATTCACTTTATTAATTTTTATTATGAATAGTCTATTAGAAAAGATTAAAAGAAGTTTGGGAAAAAAAGAGTATAATAGTGAAATAAAGAACAAGGTGGATATTGAGGTAGTTGGAGAAAATAATGGGGCATATATAATAATAGGACTGGTTTCATTGTATCTAAATTTAAATATAATATATATAATACTGAGGCATTTAAATATAATAAAATGATTTATAACATTATATAATATAAAATAATTTATAATATTATATAACTTTTTATTATTTAGTTAAAAAATTCACTTTTATTAATTTTATTATGAGATAGCCTATTAGAAAAGCTTAAAAAAGTTGGAAAAAAAGAGTGTAAAAGTTTCACTTTAAAATGTGAGGCCTTAAAAAATAATAAGAACAATTATGTAAATTCTTTATAGCTAATTCTTAAAATAATTTATTAATGAAAAGTTTATTAAGAAATTGGAAATTCTTATTATAAAAAGCTAAATACAAAAATCAGTAAATCCCATAAACTATCTTTAAACTTGGAAATGTTGAAATTCCTTTTTTCCTGCAACCATAAAAATTGTTTTCAAACCATTCAAAATTTTGCTATTTATAAATTATCATAAAATTAACTAAAATCCCAACGACATTAAATTCTCAATACAAAATATAACTAACTCGCAGACATAATATGTACCAAATTTAAAAGTAATTTTCACTGAATTGACAAAATAGTATAACCTTGGACCATTTTCTACTTTACATTCCCCCTCTTGGAATCGTCGATGTTGGATTAAATCTCAATAGCCCTCTAGCTTTGCCTTTATTGTCAATGGATTTGTTGGCCATCGAGTGAACCATCTTACTCACTGCTCTTTTAGTGTCGTTGTAAGTTCCATCCACTGCGGAAGATTGGCACATTGGGTTACGCACACGATTAAAAATAATGGGCTGCCTGCCTGTTTCACGGCGCTCATGTTACGAAATGTAGATATTGGTCTGATTAGTGTCCGCAAAGCTACCCACAGAGCTTTAAATCTTCCATCTTTTGGTATCCGCTTCAATTTATTGGCCATCTGAAATTGCAGGTAACGGAACTTCGCGGGAGTTGTAGGCTAAATCTTCATCATACATAATAAATTCTCCATCAGACTCTCTATCCTTCTCGTTTAGCTGCATCGGTTGCATAATCATTTTCAGCCATGGGATGCTCTGCTTCAACTCCAGGTATTATATATTTATACAATACTCGAAAGGTCTCAACGATTTATTGCATTTAAATGCTTCTGTATTATTAATATGGCCTGTAATTCAAAGCGAATTTCAAACTTCCATATTATTACCTATAATTCGGAGTGAAATTTCATGGATTCATCGGATTTCATGGATCTGCTTGGAAATTGTATGATGGAGAATTCTCTTTAGAGTTTATGTTTGTCCTCTAGTGATTTGTTTAGTACAAAGGTTGACTTTGCAGAGGTCCCGATTACAGTTCCCCTAGACTAATGCCAGATACAGGTCTGCTTAGAGGAGGCTTCATTTCCTCCTGGCTGATTTCTTAGGGTTTAATCATAAATCTTATTCTCGTGGGATTGGGGAAGCATTATTTGCTCTCATTTTACTCGGTTATATATTAACCACTCAGACCATAGAGCTCCATTGGACTAGACCATAATTCTCATCGGTCAGTTGTACTCCATTTCTTTGACCCAAGATCTCTGTTATTACTAGGCCCTACCTTCATTGCCTTCAACTAATAGCAGGAGCAGCCCATAACCAAGTGGCAATATTTTGTACTTAGATGATCTAGAATAATCTTGCAGACTAATGGCATTTTTGCCACTTGCCACTGCTTGTGCTTGTGGTGTAAAAAATTCCCTATTGATACCTAACGAATATTTCATTGATAAAAGGAAGCATTTTTTTGCCAGAAAAGGCTAAGAGAAGAGAGTTTTTATACATAACGAATATTTCATTGGTAAAAAGGAAGCATTTTTTTGCCAGAAAAGGCTAAGAGAAGAGTTTTTAGACATCTAGGGCACTTCATCATATTTTCTCTGCCAATTTAGAGCATAGTAAATGCTCATCCATGAGTAAGAAGAGAACGGGGAAGAAAATAAGTGGAAAGAGGTGTATTTATTGTACTTTTTTAACGCCCAGGTACGTTATGCATGTAATATATAGATATATAATATATATATTATATATAAATGGTTCACGGCTCTTGGAGATCAGTGATTGCTATATCCCCGAATATTTGTACCAGGTTGATCCACCTGAAAGGATCACTTCCTACCGGCTCAACCATAGAGCCTGACCCTGTGAATATCAAGAGTGTATATACCACTTGCTGGCACCCGCTGTGGGGCTCCTTTTTGTTGTGAGTGGACCTTATTTATAAATTTTCAGATCCTTATTAGCTAAAGCATGACTATTACATTGACGTAGTTGTTCGGATTGGTCTCGTCAAAGTTCCAACTATGACTCTTTTGGCCTTATAATAAATCATAGTTTAAATTTTAATAGTCTAGCTTTGTGAGACTTAGTCAGTGATGTACTTTCATATTTCTACATCTCACCTACCACTCCAACCACTTCAATTGTCAATTTAAATGCCTTACCTAACTCTTCATGAAATATAGCACATACCAAATAGCTGACCAAATATACAGTGTACAGCGGATGTGTACCGTATGACATCTGGCCTCAGCAATGCCCCTACCACTTTTAGGTGAATCAACAATAACATTTATGAACACCATATAAAATTTGTTGCTTGCTGTTTACTTGGATGATATCTTCATTTCACCGAGAGAAGCAAAGTGCATTATACAGCCCAATGATGAAGCGATTGTAATGTTCGTCCCATTTATCCCATCATATAATAGTAATAAAACAAATTATATCAACTATTAGAAGAATAAGAATCGAAGGTGATTCTGTTTGGCAAATTGGAACCATTCCTGGCTATTTTTATCAACCCACAGTCTCAAACAGTGAGCTGCATGATACCAAGCATATATATATATATATATATATGAAAAGTGCAGCACCATATATCCATCTTGACTTGCAAGTTGCAACCTTTTGAGCATTCAAGGGATTTGCATCTCAAGTTTTTTGGATCCCTTTCAGTGCTTAATAGATCCAGAGTTAAGATGTATAATGCATCTAAATTCTACACTGGTCTATAAGTTAAGCAGAGGAAAGCACTTGGAACATGTCTGCAGTCTGCACAATCTTGGACTTTTTTGAAGACACAAGCTCCACTAAAAAATGAAGAAGTCAATCTTTGAGTAGTCATCTTCCCACACCCTAGGTTTTGACATAGACACATTAGGTGTTGATATAGACCTGCATAAGGTCAAAGTTGTGAAAGGTTGGCCTATCCCTAACAGCAATTATGATCTTAGTAGCCTTTCATAAGGCATGAATTTCTACCTGAAATTTCTCCACTAGTGCTTTATAGCCTCATTCATCTCACAAATTATGAAAGTCTCACCTGGAGCTCAGAAATAGATGAAGTGCCTAGAAGTTGAAAGATGCTCTTTGCTCAATGCTTGTGCTTGCACTCCTGATCTTTAGTTATTTTTGAGATCGAGATTGATGCCCAGCAATTGGCATAGTTCTTAAGCAGGGGAGACACGCAATTGGACACCATTTATAAATATTAAACTGTCTTTGGGAAGTTGAATTATAGCACCTACAACAAGGAGTTTTATGTGCTGGTTCGAGCACTCAAGCAATGGTGGAATTACATAGTTGGTAAGGAAACAGCTCTACATACTGGTCACCAACACCTTCAAATTTTGAATTCACCATCTCAAATTTAAGATCAAAATTATCTGAAACAGGTATCCTATATCCAACAATTTCATTTAGTCATTGAATATAAAAAGGCAGCTCAAACAAGGTTTTTGATTTGCTTAGTGTACCTCCTGCCAAGGTTCTTCACATCCTCGATGTGAATTGTGCAACATATGAGGAGTGCAAACACCTTTAGTGCACATACTGTTACTTTGGTCTAGTCTTGGAATCCATTCAACAGCTTAGCCAAACCCCAATACACCATCGAGATGCTTTATTGTATGAGCTAAATCAACTTTGTATTCCAAGAGGGCCAACTTGTCTCCTTCTTCTCAAGGAAATTTACTCTTCATTGTACGAAGGTCATTTGGCATGCAGAAAATGTTGTAGCAGCTACAAGAATACTTTGATTGGTTCTTCATGGAGAAACATTTGGAGGGGATTACATTTGGTGATGCTTTCTTTGCAGCCAAGCCAAGCTGTCTAACAGGAAGCTTGGATTGTTCTTTTAATATCATTTTGGGAATATATCACTAAGGGTCTGGAAAGAAACTTAATGGAAATATTGGAAAATACCAAGAAATATTGGCAAGCATAAACTTGGACCTGAAAAACTCGAAAAATCTCGAATAAATCGACAACCTAGAAAGCTTGGAAAAAAATCTGAATAAACAGGAGATTTTTACAACCTTTACTAGTCCCCCCTTGACCACGGGAATCCATTTACAGGGTTTTTAGTATTTAGAAGTGGTTTATCCACTATGCAAAAGAAACATGAATGTATCGTTGTTGTTGTTTATAATATATATATATATATATTTCCATAGATGACAGCTTTTATTTCTTGCACTAAATCTATAGATGCTTCCAAAGTTGTGGATTTGTTCTTTTTCCATGTTTGGGGCCAACTCAAAGCACGTCTCTAAAGTCAGTTACTTTTGGTAGTCGTTGCGGAAGCTGCTTGGTTATTAGGTGAGGCTTTCCACCTCATTTAACCCTCACACTGATAGACATACTAAGTTTGTCAGCATGACCTGGTCTACGCTCCATATCTACCATCAACAAAACAAACATTAGAAGCATTACCTTTGTATCTTGTAGCATAATTATAACATATCAATGCATGTCTCAATATAGCACTCTACATGAAGTTTATTGTGGTTTACAACCCCTTGTCCCTTTGTGATCTCTTGGTTGCTCTTCCTTCACCATCCATGTTCCAGTAGTAGAAGGAGCTAGATAAGGCTTTTTCCTTTGTACAAAACTTTTCTAAATTTCATGCTAGAGTCTGTGATATATTCCAACAAACTCGAGCCAAGTACAAAGAAATTCATTAAAGGCACTGGGAATCTCCATGATTTCAGGTTGGCACAGAGTTTGCCTTCACATGGACAAATAGAGGCTTAAGAATCAACAACATCATAAGCTCATACTAATTAGTTATGGATCATATACAAACATGCAGAAAGTGGGTCCCAATGCCTTTAGGTTTGATCTCCCTTGATAACCACAACTTAGTATTTATTATGTAGAAAATGTGATTCAAATCAAGCTGTATGAGCCTTCACACCTGGAGGAAAAAGTTTTTGTCATGCACTAGGTTGTTGGGAATGGGAAGTGCAATTTTCAAAAAGTTTTCGGGAGTGTTTTTTATATAATAAGTATTTTGATATATTTTGATGCACATATATTTAAAAAAGCATGCAGAATATTGAATCAACTGCAGAAAACATGAAAACATAGATTTAACTACTGAATTAGTGTTGATCATTAAATCATCAACCATTTAGTACAGATATAATGTCAATCATCTAGTATTTATAGCTTATAACATTGTCAACAAATGATCAATCATCAGCCGCAGCATCAACCTTCAAATTTCAACATATTAAATTTATCATCAACAAATTATAAATATAACATTAACCACGAACTGAAATAGAACATCATATTCATGACCAAAAAGTTGTAAGATGTAGTCAATAGTTCAAGGTAGGTTCAAACTTCAAAGTTCAAACTGAATATGTTATAATGTTTACAAAATAAGCCATAATAAAGACACAGTACGAAGTTCTAGAGACTACTACTAAATGGGAAGAAGAAAAAGAGATATAGTATCTACTTATCTTTCCTCTTGTCATGGAAACTTAAGTTTCTTTTCTCATGATCTACGAAGAATAGGAGTAGGATTCGGTGGAAGTGTTTGTAGAACAATACAATAGCTGCATGACCCCCCATGTAACACTAAATGCTGTGAAGATGAAAGCACCCCTCTTGCTTCCGGAAACCTGCTAGTGGTGGGGGTGGCATGTTTGCTATATGAATATGATCAACATCATGATCACCCAAAAGTTCAGCTTCCAAACACTCAAACTATGGTTCCATCCTCCAAATTAGTCTTCTCTAGTTTGTTGTCCCAAGTCACATACGTTCTATTTTTCTCTATTGCATCACAATAATGGGACAACATCCTCAAGTTATAGTGCACATACACCAAGCTTTCTGCCCCGTTTACATTCAAGTTGTTTCTCTTAACATTGTGGATGAAGCTATAGGTGCTTCAACACCTCTCTACAAAAGAAGTGTTAACAACCTATGAAAGAACTCTCATTCCCAATTTATGCAAATGTGTGGTAGAGGAGCCACCATACTTGTTGCACCATTTGATAGGACTAAACCTCTCTTGATCTTGAGTTGTATGCAAGTTACCAAAGATTCCATGTTCATTGATGTACTTCCTCAATTGGCTTCATACTCAAGCACACTCCTTTTCATTTGGGGCCAACTTGTTTAATGAAAGCCTATACCCATTTTGTACCTTTGGATCTATGTCTGGTTCTCTCGTAACCCCACCCCTAGGTGTTGGTTGGGCCAACAAAGATGGAGAATAATATTTGGGTGTAAGGACATATGCTAGGGCATATAGTGCAACATTAAGATTAACCCACCTTTTGACCACATGTTTATGAATACGATCATACAAGATTGCATCTAAGCTTAACAATGTCTTTGATTTGTCCTAGCATGTTGTCCATCTGCTCATATACCTCCCTAATCACTGATTTATTTGTATTTGCAAATCTAATCATAATAAAATGGGCTTGGTGAATTGCAAAACATACCTAACTTGTTGCTCAAATTGGCCATCAAGTAGTGTCCACCTCGTGAAATTCATGTTTATTAGGTGTAGATGTAGCCTTATCTTTCAAATCTTGCCATTAATCACTTGAGATCATACTAGCCAATTCTTAGCTTTAAAAGACATGTAAAGGTAAGGTAATAGCTAGCAAATCTGGTATTTGCAATCTTTAGTAGCTCCAACTAAGAGTGATTGTAGAAAATGTTGTGGGCCATGCTATGATTGGTATAAATTCTATCATTCTCTTCCCTCTCTTGTACTATAATCATGGTCCTTTATCTTAATAATATCACGCATCAAGAGGTTTAATCATAATGTGTGAACCAAACACCTTGACCAAAATATGTTATGGTACCTATCCTCAATATTTGCTCTTGTTGCCTTACAATTAGTAGCTTTATTAGTGATGATTTGAATGCCATTATTTGGCTCAATTTCTTGAATGGTTTTAATCAATGTTGCGAACATCGCGATCGGCGAGGGTCCAGAAAAAGAAAATATCAGGAAAAATCGGTAACAATCGACAAAATGAAAAAAATACAAGAATATTCATTTTTTTACTATGCAAGGCATCCACAACATAAAATAAATGCATTGACACATAAATATGGATAAAAAACTAATATATAAGATATGTAATATGTCTAGTGCTACATCACACATAATAGTGAATCATGTTCTGAATCCTAAGTCCCGAATTAGTCTCAAAATATCAACAAAAAATATAATAAATATATCTCATATCATGATTCATATACAATGAAATGAACCACTAAGTAACTGACGATTTTCTTTGCCCCTTTTGCGAGAAAATATAATAGCTTTTCCTCTAGAGGAAGAAGGTCCTGGGTCAAGGTACATACCCACTCGGGTGTTCACTGAGTATGACCTTCTAGGACTATATTCTTATCTTGGGTTCCCAACCCTCAAAGAATATTTGTCCTCTTACCTACTCTTATCTTGGATGCCCTACACATCCTCAAAGAGCATCAGATGCTAGATGATTACCCAATCCTCCATTCTTTCTTCTCAAGTGAAGACAAAAATGTTGTGTCTATCTCTTCCTCTCGATTAGGGAGGGTATATCCATCATGTATCTACATTTTTCGTCATGGCCTTCACTAAGACTTATGGCTGTTAGTCTTGGTCTAGTGCATGACACATGAAATAGAAATATACCACTGTCACTCCTTAATCAGGGGTGACCCATTCCAAGCTTCCTCTTGATCAGGAACTTGTCAGAGCTCCCTCTTAACAAGGGACTCTCCTTTTCATCAACAACTTCTTCTTCGTCGGTCCTTCAACTGCTTGATCAACTTCTTTCCTTGATGTCATGAAATTTAGTCGAGCTTCTTCCTTGTAAGGCATTAGCCATACATCACTTTCCTTCTTGGTTCGTCATGTCACTCCTTTCTTCATGGAAAGTGGCCTTCTTGATACATATTTGGAACCCTCATCATATGGCTACTTCTTTCTCATCATGTTTCTTTCAGGAATTTCCATCCATCATATGAATGCCAATTGTACTTGTACTTACAACTCTTGTTCTAGTAGTCCTGCATGAACTCATCCAGATATTACTCAAGCAATCAAAACATAACATTAAATCAAATTGTACCTTTCAAGATGGCTTTTCATCATGACATCTTCCTGTAGGCATCAACATCCTACATACATTTTGACACATCTCCCAAAGATATCCATTGTCAAGGGTCTTCATCTTTTTTAGACTTTTATCAGTCTTCATATATTTTCGAGAGATTTCCTAGTCAAATCTTCTTGCTTTTTTGGATGTTGATCGCCTTCATCACGGTTGCATATCTCACGATCTCTCCTTCCTCACACATTCCATTTCTAGGAGCTTTCAATCAGAGTTTCTTAATTGTAGTCAACTACCTCATACATCATATGAGGACATATTATTTTGATTTCATCTAGTGTGACTTATGCCTTCCTGCATCCTTTTAGAGGAGGATATCCTTTTTCTATTGATCATGCTTCTCAAGATAGAAGTAATGATCCATGTTACCTGCAACCATATGACATGACATTATAATATTAAACACAAGCATACATACCTCATTTTACCTTTAGGTCATCTAGGCTTCTTCCAACAACTTCCTTGATTGAAAAGATCTTCAATCCCTTGATCTGCTTCATTTCTCATGTCATCACACCATCATCCCATGATTTTCATAAGCTGGAGTTCCAGATGAAACACTTGCTTCTTCTCTAGATGAGTGAATCCTTCGATGAGGATTCCATTAGAGAACCTTGAGAATCTTGCATATCCCCATTTCCTTTTTGACTTTATGTATGATGAGCCTTGTCCTGGATGACATCTTTCTTTCCTCCAATGTTTGTTGAGGTTCCCAAGAGCTATATCCTTCATGTTTAACTGCCATGGATTTTGTCCTTCATTATTTCCATGGTGATGTCACAAGCTCTTGCCTCTAATGCTTTCAGGGTGCCATGATGCATCTTATTATCATGGTCATATCTATAACACAAGATTTAGGAGCTTATGATAGGAACTTTTTGTGAGGGACACCATCTCAATTATAGTAGAGGCCTGTTACTCCCTTTCCTTGGCCCTTTTCTTCAACTTCCTCCATGTTTCTGGTGATATGAGCTTCTTTCCATCACCTCTCCATAGCATTGAATCTTAGCTATACAATTCTGTCTTGTTTGAGGACCAACCTTCCCTTTCCTTTCTGCACATGTTTGAGTCCTTTAAACTTCAACACTATTGCCCACAACTTGCCCTTTTCTATCTAGCATAGAGACCACAAGTTGTCAAATGAGGCAACCTTCTTGTTCATGGACATTTGTTAACTTGCTTATTAGTTAATGATGATTATCTTCTTATCATCTCTCCCAGATCTCCCAATTGAGATCTCATGAAGATATTCCTTCATTCTTTGATACCTTCAATTAGGTCCAAGTGATATGACCTTCTTCACTCTATCTTAGAGAGTTTATCTTCTCGCATTTCATATATCTCTTTTATGTCTCCTTTCTTGCTACATAGGGCAGAGAGGACCTTAAGAGTTCCCTCCCATGAATTCAAAGGAGACCTTGATATGTTCACTGACTTCTCTTATCTACGAGGATTATGACAATCCTCCTTATTCCATGCAAGGACCTTTGATGATCCATCCAACTTATAGATCTCCTTGCAACTACAAAGTCATTTTACCAAATTGATTAAAGAATGAAAAGTACTTACTTGTCGAGTGAAGATGAACTCTTCTACTTGATCACTTCATCTTCTACTTGATCACTTTGATGATGGTTGAAGAAGATGTATTAGAGATTCTTCTTGGATGATCTTCTTTCCGATGAAAAAGTCTTTCTTCAATAGAAAAATGTTGCTCCCTTTAATGAGAATGCTTTGTTGCTTCTTCAAATGATCTTCTTCTAGGGCAAGGAGATGCTTCTTGCTTGTTTTGAAGATGACAATGCCTTCTTGCCTTCAATATGGTTTGCCCTCTTTTGTAGTGTAGATCAGGACTACTTCTAGGGTTTCATTCTTTTCCAAGATGACGTGATCTTCATTTTTGAGGTCCTTTGAGCTATATTTGCTTTGTAGACATCTTAGTGAGAGTCTTGGTGGCCTTTTGATGATGATTGTGGAGACAAAAGATCTTGCTGTTGTAGACTGCTTCTTTGATCTAGGGCTTGACCCTTAAATGTAGATCTTGATCCCTTTTCTTTGGTATCCTTCTTGAAGCTTGATCCTTGAATGTCTCTTTGCTGCCCTTCCTTTGACTTCAACACCTTATCTCTGATACCATGTTGAAGAATCTAGGGCATTCAAGTTAATATGATTGTTCTTGTCGATGATAACTATTTGTGAAGTATTTTTAACTTTTCTTATTAGCACAATCTTTTCTTGTTATTATTATTAGAGTGTGTCTTCTCATTTCATCAAATAGTTACCAAAACAAAAGAGACAAGAACACAAGATGTTGGCTTTTTGCCAGTACCAAAACCTCTCACTCTTTGAGAGGAAAACCCGCACAAAATTCTTCTTATAGAGATTCCAATTGACGAATACCAAAGCCATGACCCTTGACCTATTTAGCCACTCCAAAACCAAGACACCATCCTCTTCTTTGTCACTACCAAGATGATCATCATTGTTGCACCAATGAGGCCATCACTACTGCACCACTGAAATCTTCATTACTGCTGCAACACCATTGCTGCACCTAGTTACACTTTCTTCAACACATCATGTACCTGCAATCCTCACTAGGAGGGTGTTGATTTGGGTAACATCGGATGTGCTCTAGCCATGAAATTTGGTGGAGAGGTTGGGGCACATGAGATCTCCAATACCCAGAAAGGGTTTGGGTAGATTCTAAACAGATAAGGAGATATTAAAATAATTAATATTTTTAATGGAGTCACTAAGTCTAAACTTAGGGAAAATAAAATATTAATGTGTATTAATATGAATCTGTGTTAGAGTAGTCCAAAAGACAAGGATCCAAAAGACAAGGATCAAGCCAGATCTAATCTTAGCCATTGATTAGGGACTTAATCTCGGCGGTTGATATGTCAACAGGAAAAGTATAAGAGGAGGCTTGGGGGTCACTTGGAGAGTACACCAAAGTGATCAGCGATTCTATTCTCTAGAGCGAGGTTTGCTAAGAGAGATAGAATTAGTGATCGGGAGATGCAGCTGAGGGGCATTTGAGTACAAAGAGACAGAGAGGTAGAGATAATGTCGGGAGAGCAGTGCAGTAGCCAAGGAGAGTGATGCAGAGCCAGCGAGGGCTCACGAATGGCCACACAGAGGAAGCTAGGAGTTGCGCAGAGCCTCAGAGAGTCCAGCGTTGCTGATGCAGAGGGACATAGGGCTGATGCAGGGCCTCCTATGGCTGACGCAGACCCATCCGCGGTGATGCAGGGCTAGCGTGAGGCAAAGAGGTGTTGACGTATTTCAGAGAGAGGCTGATGCTAGGATTTCTGGGGCATATTGGTGCTGAGTAGCTGCCGGAAGGATTATCCGGGGTTTCAGCTAGGAGATCTGTAAGAAACTGAGAGGCATTATTGCCAAGGAAATTCTCTGTTGGGTAGGCCAGTTTTGGCACCCAGATTGTACTATGATATTGCTTAATAAGAAAACCCTTAGATATCTGCACCGGTTTTCCCACATTGTGTTTTTCTGGGGACATTAGTCCAAAAATAATGGTGTCATATGGTGTGTTTGTTTCTGTTTCTTTTAGTTGCTGATCTGAAATATGTTGAGCATGCACTAGTGTTTATTTTCAGTATTTACATTGTAAATAACTTGTTAAGGAAAATAACAAGTAGGTAGGAATAAATCAGATAAAGTGCATGGAGGGTTTCTAACTAAGTAAACTTGGAAACTTCAACATGGTATCAGAGCATGATTGCAAATCACAGGAGGACTAAAGAACATTAGCCGAGCGGAGCAATAGCAGCAGAAAACAATTGTCTCAAGGTGACAAAAGCTGTTTTTAGCAGAGCAATAACAAGGAAGGGTGACGCAGTGCCTGCGTCATCAAGGTTGAGCTGGGAAGAGGCAACACAGAGGTGAAGGAAGGCAAGAGAAGCCTCATGCAGAGCCACACAGTAGTTGGGAGGGTTGACGCAATTGGCTGAGGAGGCCGGGTTGCAGTGCCAGGATTGCGCAGAGCCTAGGTGCTTCACCTTCAGGTCGCTAGGGTTTAGAAGGCTGCGGGAATATTACAGAGTGGAGCTAGTGAGGTACTGTAGTCAGAACAGTACCTGATAGAGCAAAGCCAAAGGAGTTGCTACCGAGGGTTTTTAGCCAAGGAACCTGGATCAGTGGTGTGGTTGCACAAGATGATCAGAGTAGGGGGCACCTCGACAAGCGGCAAAAGGATTTCCAGGAGGAAAATTAGGACTCAAAGGGAGTCTAGAAGAGAACTTCTAGATGGGAAGTAGAGACTCAGAGGAGTCGAACAGAGAACTTCTAGGAGGTAAGTAGAGGAGTATCATGGCACTACACGGGGTAAGAGACCAGGATAGATTGGACAGAACATCGAACTTCGCAGTCTAGAAGGCCAGAATCTTATCCGTACTTGACAAGAATTGTGTTAAGAACTTTGCCTTGAAGGTAATAGCTGTCGCAGTCGACCCTAGTGATAATGATAGGTACGAGGAGGCGATGGTAAGGGCCAAGAGCATTATCCTTGATAGGGTCAAGGATCATGTAGCATAGCTAAAAAGGAAACGACATTTGAGATGTGGGAGGTTCTCAAGAAGCTGTACCAGCATACTTCTATGTAGAGAAGAATGCTGCTCGAGAATCAGATGAGATCGTATCAGATGAAGAAGGGACAATCGATTAACACTTTCCTCGGAGGACTGAATGAGATCTGAGATCAGTTGACTGCTATAGGGGCGACACCAGATCAGGAGCTAATGGTGAGGACAACCCTGAATGCTGTCTCAGAAGACTGGGAGGTATTTGTCCAAACTATACTGGGCAGAGGGACACTTCCACCTTGGGACGAGATGTGGGCAGCTCTTCTCTAGGAAGAGATCAGACGGCAATCGAAGACGGGTAGCAGCCGCAGGAGGAGGAAGATGTGGCCCTAGCATCTGAGGGAAAGCAGGAGAAATGAAAGAAGAAAGATCTCTCCAAGATCAAGTGCTTCCACTGTGGGGAGCGGGGTCATTATGCGACCCAGTGTCCAATGAAGAAGAGTAAGGGAGAGTCTTCCGAGACTAAGGTAACGCCAGCATGGGCAGAGAAGGAAGTTTTGACAGACAATGAATGTGCCATGAGTGCACACATGCCACTTGAGCAGAAGTGGGGAGACATCGAGCTATAGTCAGGAGGACTACAGAAGATGAGGGGCAAGATCCTCGAGGTACCCAACCTCTTGGATTAAACCTTGCTATGGGAGCCCCGGCGAGGAGTAGCAGGACTGGCTGAGTGGGTAGAGACGGATGCGGATGGAGCGGCAGAGAGAGCTACAGTGTAGGAGTTCCAAGACATTGCAAGGCTAGCAGGCTGTAGCAGTGCGAGAGGCACAGGAGTGTTTCACCAGTGCAGGATGGCATAGAGATGTGTGCAACGGTGCGAGATGCAGGGAGTTGTTGCAACAGTGCAGAGATCAGAGGGGGAGTACTTGTCAGCGACAGAGGGAGCTTCAACATCAGTGGGTGTCTCTAGCCCAACAGGGAGGTCAGATTGGGAGATTAGTTACTTACTTCTCAATAACTAAGTTGCAGTGCAGCAATGGGCAACACGATGCAACATGATGAGAGGAGGTGTAGTGCGGATGCAGTGTTGGGAGAAAGGACCAGCAGCATCACGGATGCAGAGGGAGCTGTTGTACAGATGCAGCACTGGCAGTGGCAGAACCATGGGCAACAATACATGATGCAACAATGCAGAGGATGTTGGGCAGAAAGGCCTAGCATCAACACAGGTACCGATGCCGGATGATCAGAGTAATACTCAGTGAGGAGTATTACTAGAGCACAGTCCTCGCTAAGAGGGAGTGTTGATTTGGGGTAGCATCGGATGTGCTCTAGCCATGAAATTTGGTGGAGAGGTCGGGGCACATGAGGTCTCCAATACCCAGAAAGGGTTTGGGCATATTCTAAACAGATCATGAGATATTAAAATAATTAATATTTTTAATGGAGTCCCTAAGTCTAAACTAAGGGAAAATAAAATATTAATGTGTATTAATATGAATCTGTGTTAGAGTAGTCCAAAAGACAAGGATCCAAAAGACAAGGATCAAGCTAGATCTAATCTTAGCTATTGATTAGGGACTTCATCTCAGCTGTTGATATGTCAATGGGAAAAGTATAAGAGGAGGCTTGGGGGTCACTTGGAGAATGCATTAGAGTGATCAGTCATTCTATTCTCTAGAGCGAGGTTTGCTAAGAGAGATAGAATTAGTGATCGGGAGATGCAGCTCAGGGGCATTTGAGTACAGAGAGACAGAGAGGTAGAGATAGTGTCGGGGGAGCAGTGCAGTAGCCAAGGAGAGTGACACAGAGGCATCCAAGGTTCACGCAGGGCCACGCAGAGGAAGCGGGAGTTGCACAGTGCCTCAAAAAGTCTAGCGTTGTTGACGTAGAGGGCCAGAGGGCTGACATAGGGCCTCCTAAGGCTGACGCAGACCCATCCGGGGTGACACAGGGCCAACGTGAGGCAGAGAGGGTCTGATGCAATCTAGAGAGAAACTGACGCTGGGATTTCTGGGGCAGATTGGTGCTGAGTAGTTGCCGGAAGGATTATCCGGGGTTTCAGCCAAGAGATTTGTCAAAAACTGAGAGGCATTACTGCCAAGGAAATTCTCTATTGGGGAGGTCAGTTTCGGCACCCAAATTGTACTCTGATATTGCATAATAAGAAAACCCTCAGATAGCTGCACCGGTTTTCCCACATTGGGTTTTTTGGGGGACATTAGTCCAAAAATAATGGTGTCATATGGTGTGTTTGTTTCTCTTTCTTTTAGTCGCTGATCTGTAATATGTTGAGCATGCATTAATGTTTATTTTCAGTATTTACATTGTAAATAACTTGTTAAGGAAAATAACAAGTAGGTAGGAATAAATAAGATAAAGTGCATGGAGGGTTTCTAACTAAGTAAACTTAGAAACTTCAACAGAGGGCATGGAAAAACAATCACAACTAGGCATGATATACAAAGACAAGAGACTAATAGAAACAATAACTATAGTAATAAACAAGAACGAGAGATATAAAATACTTATCTTTTGAGAACATGACAACTTCCTCTTAATCTTAGACTACTTGCATTCACCTTGCAACGTCATCATCCTTGCCCTCTACGTCAACATGATATCATATCTTTCTTGCATAAACTAGGGTTTCTTCTTTTAGCGGAGACAATCATCCCTAGGGTTTTGTCCACAAACCCTAGAGCTTTTCCCATTTGAACCCTAGATATCCAAATACGTGAAAGCCTATATTGTCTCAACAGACTCATACAATCCACATGATCAAGATTAGAGATCCCTTAGTATACTAATTGCAACTCAAGTGGTTTGTCATCGATAAGGCTTTTCTTAGAGGAACTATTGTTGAAGATTGGTAGCTTTTGTTGGTATTTACATTAGAAAAATCAAAGGAGAAATTATGTCTTTTCCAGCTGGCCAAGTCGGCCTCAAATGGGCAGGTCGACCTCACCACTTGAAGGGGTTTGACCCTATGGTCAAAACCCACGTCTTGACTCTCATATATATTGGCATTCGATTGACCTCATTTGGCATCACATCATCACTCATCCATTCGACTAATCAAAGGAGTTCTGTTCACACGTGTCAGGAGAAAGAAGAAGAATTATTTATGCTTTGACCAACTCTCTTGACTTTTGTTGAACAACGTTGACTTGGGTATTCTTGCTGCTGTTTGACCGAGCTTTTGATTGGATTTGGAGGCCGAAATTTCTGTAATTCGTTAATTGTCTTTGACCAAAGATCTGCTCTGTTTTTTGGCGGTTGATCGAGAGTTGATCGCTAGTCAACTTTTGAAGTTTGACCAAGATTTGATTGAGGAATTGCAGGCCAAATTTCGGCCCTTTTAACCAAAAGCCTCGGGCTGAAATTTGGCCCTCTTGTGTAGACATTGACTGTGAGAAGCGTTGACTTTTTCTCTCTCCTTTCATTGGTTTTGACTTAGAAATTATTGAGGTCAAGGTTGACATTTTGATTGGAATATTCTGATGTACTATTGATGAATTGAACTATCTCTCATAAGGAAAGATTACCTGGTTTTTCCCCTTTTGGGGTTTTGTCCCAAGAAATTTTGGTGTTTTTTGATTTATTGTTTTCTATGATCTCTATTGCTCTATTGAAGTTTATGGTTGAAATTTTCAAGGATAATTGTTCAATGATTGGAATGCCCCAAAGAAGTCAATTTGTATCATTGGAAGTAGTTATCGGTTTGAAAATTGTTCTAGTCTTGCTTGCTACTATAAAATCAACAACTCGGCCTCTTGTTTTCTTGTTAGGGTTTGTAAACCTTATACTTCCAATCTGTAAGATTCCTTATATTCATAGCTTTTGAAACTTTAAACAAATTGATGAAGTCACTTGACCCCTGTCATTAAACCCTATCATTTAGGCTTCCCTAACTTTATGAATGTTTTGATCATTTTGAATATGCTTATTGTGAAAACGAAGTTTAGTTATGCTTGAAGACAGAGATGTCCTCAAACTCATTCGCATTTCAGGACTTGTCAAATGATAGACTTCGAACTAAGGAGGAATTCGATCTCCTATTCCACTGATATCGAGTTTCATTCATTACTATGAGCTTTCTTCAAAGGTACATTAGAGAAAGCAAACCTTCTTACATTTCAAGGATGAGCATTTTAAAATGCCCTATCAACAATAATGAAACATTTCCAAGGAGAGGCACTACACTCCTTTTGAGTAAGGGTCACATATTTTGATGTCGCTACGATTTGAAATGTTTTCATAATATGACAACTTTCATGTTGCATACTAGCAATATTTCCTTGAAGATTATCTTAGGAGAATGAAGGAACTTCATTATACTTATCCTTCTTTAAATATTTCTTACTGATACAATATGCTTTGTTAAAACTTCAAAAGATCTAATCTTTCATACATGTTATGCTAGACCTATACCTGGTCTTAATAGAGCTTCTTTTGAGAACAAAAATTCATACCTTATATGTCAGGCTCCAAACCTCATATTTGACCTCGATCATCATTGTAATATGACTTCAAGCTTTGTGGAATGACTTCACATGTCAAACTTCATATTGAATTGCAACTTTTAAATGTTTTCGGGCTGATTTGTTTCAAAGAGATATTACGTCGACTCCTAAATCAATCAGGTCGTCTTCTTGCAATCATTTCGTCCTTCTTTTATGTATAAGACAAAAACTCTTTTTAAGTTGTCATCAAATTGAGTTATGAATTAATTCAAGGATTCGACTCCTTCAAATGACTTGGTCTTCAGACACAAGATTTTAAGCTCATGGAGGCTAAGGTCATTTGGGATCCTCTGGAATTACTTGGCCTTTATCCATGAAGCTCTTTGAGATAACCTTCGTACTGTACTTCTAAGATTTTCGGATCTCCTGTAGCACATTTTTGAGATTTTGAGATTCTTATTTGTATGCCCTTTTGTTGGGGCAGAGATTATGCTTCTCGATTTACTTGAAACAAATTCTAAGATGATTTAGATCTCTGAAACCATGACCATGGAGATTCGAAATGATCATACTGAAGGAGGTCATTTGGCCTATCACAAATCGAACTTTAGTCTTGAATTAAAACTCCATAATTTTGCTTCACAGTGACTTTGACTTTGAGGATAGCTTGTGATCTTTCAACCTTTATTAATCCAAAACACTCTAAAATTTTCGGACTAGATCAATAGATGATTTCAACCTTGAGTTAGGGTTTCTATCCTCATTCTTTTGGATTTAGAAGTTTGGTTTGAGAATTACTTGTCCTTACTATATCAATATAACTTTGACCTTAACCAATGAATTTGATTAGGTCTTCCAGAGGCTTGAATTAGAGCTTCTTTTTCCTCAAAGAAGACATGGCCTAATAGGGCTGCTCTTTCACCAAGCTCTGAAACCATGTTGATTGCTTAGTAGCAGACAAGACTAGAACAATTTTCAAACTGATAACTACTTCTAATGATACAATTTGACTTCTTTAGAGCATTCCAATCATTAAGCAGTTATACTTGAAAATTTCAACCATTAACATTAAGATCCATAGAGCAGTAAAGCTCACAATAAGACAATGAACAAGAGACACAATATTATCCGAGTAAAACCCCACTCCAAGGGGAAATATCCAACAACCTTTCCTTATGAGAGAGTTTCTAATTCAATCCAATTTGCACATCAGTCAAAATAGCATATCTTTGACAAGATCCTTTATCAAGACATTTAGACAAATACTGACCAACAAGATGACCTCCCACAAGTTCCAAGCCAACCCTCCAAGATCCAATATAGGGTTCCCTTCAATTTTGTCCACAGTGAGGCTTGAAATTAGATATGCTATGGGTCTCTTAGAGGGCCAAACGTCGGCCTTTTCCTCAGCCTCAAAGCTCGGATGATGCCACAGACAATAGTGTTGCAGGCCTTCACTTTAGCCACAGAAACAAGTGCCTCAGACCTCGCCTATCATAGAGATTAGGTGCTTCAGTCAACTCACATATCACAAAGATTAATGAAAAACATTTCATTAGCAGATTGTTGAAAATGCTCAACAAACAAGGGAGAAAAGAAGTTGAGACAAAAGTGGCAAGGGTCATTTATGTCTGTGGTATCCCTTTTAATGTGATTTGGTCCTCCTATTGGTGAGATTTGGTGAGGGAAATTAACACAACCCCTCAAGGTTTGAAGTGGCCAAATTGTGAAAAAAATAGAATTGATTTGCTCAAGAAAGAGAGGCAACTTCTTGAGGATTTTTGTAGAACAATTTATAGCTCATAGATTAGCAGGATGTTTCCATTATTTCATATGGATGGATTGATACAAGGCTAGGCCATTGGTCAATGTCATTGCATCATTGCCAAAAGGAGCACTATTCTTGAGAGCAGAAGATTGTTTAGGTGAGGTAAATGATAGTAATTTCATCGTTGAAATTTTAATTGCTATTGTTGATCAGTTAAGGCTAGAAAATGTGGTGCAAGTTATCACAGATAATGCACTTGTTTACAAAATTGCAAGCTAGGATGTTGATGGTAGATACAATCATATGTTTTGGATTCTTTGCATTGTATAAATATGATTTTATAATAGATTGAGGAGGTCATAGGGTAGACTAGGGAGATTATAAAATTCCTCACCAATGAACACTTGTCTCAAGCAATATATTGAGAATGCTCCAAATTGGAGTTGCTCAGAGTTGTTGACAAGATATGTCTCAAACTTCATCATGTTGCGTCACGTTGTTGAGGTCAAACCTAGATTAATGAGTATGGTGGTGAGTGTGACTTAGGTTGAGTGGAGGCAGATAGATTTAGAGAGGGAAATATGATGTAGAGGGCATTGATTGATTAGGATTGGTGGAGCAAGATAAATTTCTTGCTCGATTTCACATTGCTTGCATTTGAGCTTCTCCGAGATGCAAACACAAATGAAACTTTCTTGGGAGAAATTTATGATGGCATGGATAGAATGGTTGAGAAAACTATTAAAATTGTTGCATAGGAGGTTACCACTCTTCTTTTTGTTCATGTTTATTTTGCAGAGCATGTGAGATCCATCATTGTTACGAGGTGGGATGGCTCTAACACTTCATTGCAGACTTTGGCACATGCCTAAAATTCAAGTTTTTATGATGAAGAATTCATTGCTCAAAGTAATAGGAAAAGGCCCCACATAAGGACAAGGGGGTAGTGAATGGGGTGAAGAAAACTCGCTAGAAGTTGCTTTCAACTTCTTGGCAATCGAAAGTGAGGGAAGAATTGCTTGTTTTGTCGTTGGATTAGAGGATTTTGTGCACATATCATCTTTGGATGAGAGGAGCATGAACTCAATTAAATAATGGACTTGTCATGGGGAAAATGATGTATATTTGCAAAACCTTGCCACTTGTATTCGATCACAAGTTGCAGACTATTCATCAACATAAAGGAATTGGAGCACCTATGATTTCATTCGTTCCTTAGGGTGCAATTGCTTGAGATTGTAGAAGAGTAAGAATCTTGTATTTGTGCATTCAAATGTATGCCGTGTGTCTCGTAAGGGCGAAGAATATAAAAGTGGGCCTCATAGACTTGAAACTCTTTGTTGCTGCTCTTGATATTGGTGGTGATGCAACTAGATGTGCTGTTGCCTCTTCTTCCAATCTATGCTCTAGTTTGGCTGAACAAGCTTCTTGTTCTATTTTTTGTTAATGAGGATGAGGATGAGTAGAAGATAGACATGTAATTGTACTTGTCTTTAGCCCATGTTTTATTTCGTTTTTAGCACATATAGCCTCGTATATATAGGTTGACTTTGGATGTCTAGCCTCATCAATAAAGATTAATTTTGGATTTTGCATCATGTAATCATATGTGGGAGTTAATATAAACATGATTTTCCTTCTAAAATGTCATTTATGTGTATCATTCTTATTTTTTTGAAAGTTAATACATACATACATACATACATACGACATTTCACTTGACATACCCATTTTGTAGGGTCATGTGTCCATGTGTTAATATTTTGAAAACTTGTAGATGTTTTCACATTTTTTGCAACGTAGATCGTATTTTATTTGTTGATGAGAAGTGGCTTCGTTTCTTCATGGAGTTAGTTGCACATTGATGACATTCCACATGTTTTCTTCAAATATTTGATGCCTTGTTTTATTGATCCACTTGCTTGGCACTTGATTTGAGGAGGACATCCATCACTTGATGCTTGCCGCTCAAGAGACATTTTATATTGGAGGAGATTTAGGAGGTTTCCAAACCCTATATCTAGGGTTTCATTGTGCAGTTAGAGTAGGTCTTCCACATGTTTTCTTCAAAAAATTGATGACTTGTTTATTGATCCACTTGCTTGGCACTTGATTTGAGAAGGACATCCACCACTTGAGGCTCGAGAGACATTTCACATAGGAGGAGATCCAGGAGGTTACAAACCCTAGATCTAGGGTTTCATTGTGCAGTTAGAGTGCGTCCTAACTTTGGGAGAGAATGCCTAGATTGAGAGCGTCTTTTGAGAGAATGCCTAGCTTTTTGCTAAATCAATGCCATTAGATGCATAACGACCTTGCCATTTCATAATTGTGGTTATTATAGTCATTTTTGACAAATATTGACAAAATTAAGGTGTTTTAAAAATTGTCATGAGGGACCATTTGGAGTATCACATGCCACTTGGAGTATCACATGCCACTTGGAGGTTGTTGTTTGCACATTTATTGAGGATTTATTGATGGAGTCACTTCTCTTGGAGGATTTTATGGAGGATGTTGGAGTATGTTGTTGTCTTCTTCCTCTTTGATAAAGATGCCATGCCTCATGGAGCATGCTTGACCGCCACTATTTTATGTGTTGTTGGTTTGTTAGTTGGAGAATATTGTTTCTTTACTCCTCCCTATGATAGATCTAGGGTTTTGACATTGGATATTACTAATTTATTGTAATATCCAACCTATACAAAGGATTGTTCGCTTCATTATTTCTCGTGATTAGATTTTGGAGGAGTTCCCCTCCTCGGAGCTCAATGGATATATCTTTCTTGGAGCATATTAAAGTGTAAGGGTTATTTCCCATCAATGTGTGGCTTATTGTTTTAATGATTGTTGCTTATGATGTAGAATTTTTAGTTCTTGCTATTGATAGGCCAAGAAGGGTGCATCTACCACATTGAAAGGGTTTTGTGTGAGGAGTTTTTCCCTCAAACCTTTTGTTGTCTTCTTTATGGAATATTCTCTTGCATCTTACATCTACATGAATGGTTGCTAGGCTAGTACTCCATCATAGGGTGCACCTCATGGGCAATGTTTTGATGTGGCACTTTTAAGGCCCTCCTAGTATTCTTATACTTAAATTTCCAGCAATGTTAAGTTCTTGTTGTGGCAGGCATGTGTGGTCATTATAGTTGTAACCATTATTGATCTTGCTATCTTGGATTGGCTTCCATGTTCCCTAGTCGGTATAAGCACTAATCTCTTGATCCTTACAAAAACATTGTTTTGCTAAAGCTATCTCTTCACATCACTTTTGAGCTTCATTGTTACAGGTTCAGTGATACTAATTCCTAGGGATACCCCACTTGTGTTGGAGAAGAGCCAATCTAAAGGAAGGGGATAGGTTGCTTAGGTGATGGTGGTAATCGTCCTAGTAGTTCCCTCTCGAGTTGCACCTTGTGGATTAGGGATTTTATCATTAAGTGCGAGTTGGGCAGGTAACATAGCCAAAGGCTATGCTTAATTGAGGGAATCAACCATGAGGAAGCCTTTACCCTTGTTGGAGAGATGCATTTAGTAAGTTCAATGCTAGCATTTGTACTAGTATGGGACCTTGATATCAATAAGATGGATACAAAGATAATTCTTTTTGCATGGTGAACTATAAAAATAGATCTACTTGGAATATCCTGAAGGGTTCAAGATTGGGAGAAAAAAGGAGTATGATGAGTACAAAAGTCATTATCTAGTTTGAAGCAGTTGCTTGGAAGATGGAATTGAAAGTTTGATGGTTTCATGTTGAAGTAAGGACTTGGGAAGAGCTTTATAGATTATGGCATCCACTTTAAATTGAATGATGGGCATATCATAATCATTGCTCTATATGTTGTTTTAGTGATGATTGGAGATGAGAATGTATTGGTTGAGTTGACAAAGCTTCTGCTATTGTTTGAATTCATGATGAAGTCTATGAGTCTTCAAATTGATGATGAGCAGAGTTGATGCATGCAATGGTTTATAGTAGACCTAACAATGTACAAGTGGTGAAATTTGTTTGTAGGTTCATGGTTGACCTTGGTTGACAACATTGGATCATTGCGAATAGGATTTTTCAGCATTTGAAAAGGAGCGACTTATTTCAACGTGTGTTAAGACAAGCATAGCCAATGATCAACTTTGTTGGAATATAACAATGTAGATTGGGCAGGTGACTTTGATCACTGGTTATGTGTTTAACCTGCGTGGTGGTGGTGCGAGTTGGAGTAGTTGAAGGCAACATATTGTAGGTTTCTTGAACACTAAGGTTGAGTACATGATTGTGTTGTAATGATATAAGGAAGCAATTTGAGTTCAAAAACCATATAGAGATAAGTTGAAAATTGGGAGGATCATGATGATACATTGGGATAGTAAAAATGCAATGGCATTAGGGAAAGACCCGATTTATCATGGCAGGTTGAATCACATAGATGTCTAATATGATCACATATGGAAGCGATCAAATTTTGAGAAAGTCGTATTGATGAAACACAAAGTCTATAGGCATGATTGTTGGTTCACTTACAAAGTCTATAAGTACTGGTAAGATCGAGTGGTGCAACGGTTTTATTGGAGTTTGCAAACCTCTTTTTTAATTCACTATGATTGGATTTGAATGATAACTAGGAAATGATAAAAAAATGTGAGGTTATTGAAGGTATGGCCACATGAGTCATATCTTTGTCAAGTTGGAGACACCAACCTATGTATTGGTTGATAATTGACAAGATGTTTGAAAAGACAAGACATTGGTATTAGGGTCGGTGTAGTTGACCTGAAGTCTTGGTTAAAGGATTATAATGGCCCAAGTTCTTAGTGTCTTGAAGATTGTGCAACCAACCTAATTAGGTGATTAGATTGTATATTTTACTGGTGTCTTTCCATTGTTGTTGACACAAATGGATAAGATGGGTGCAATCATCTTGTGTATACATACATATAATGTATTTGTACCATATGATATTGGTAAGACACTATAATTAATATTTTATATGTATTGAATATATTTGTGTATCGTGGATGTTACAATTATATCTATTGCTTTTTGTTGTTACTACTATGAATTTGTTTATTTCCCTACATAGATTTGTATGTTGTTTTGCTGACCAGAGCAGTCAGTTAGACTTTGTTGATAAGATAGGTGATACCTAAACACAATTTCCAAAAAGTAATAGAAAAATGATAAGTTCTTTGGTATGTAACATATAATTTTAACAACACAATAAGTCACACATAATTGGCTGATGTTGGATGATGTTTGAGAATTTGTGGACAATCCAATTTGTTAAATGAACAAATAATGTTGCAGGATTGGACTCCCTAGGGTGTGTTGGAACTAGAAGTAGACCAAAGGAAGAGCAACATGAAATTAAGTGACATAAACACATGCTTAGTTTGTTGTCAACTTGTCCCAAGAAGGAAAACCCTAGAGAGGAAAGCCAATAAAGAAACATAGCTTGAGCTAAGATGGAGTTGCCAAAAGGGGAGGATGGAGTTAGTCATGTTATTTAACCAAATAAGTATAGATGTCAACACCAAGTGCCTATTGAGTAAAGTCCTCTTGAGAGTGGCTTTGATTAATAAGGTTTGGTGTGGTAATTGTAATTGATATCAACACACTCTTGATAATCGTTAGGGTGGAGGATCACAAAGAAATAGAAGCATTCATAACATCCAAGATAGAAGAACTCCTAGTTGTTGGTAATGTATTATATTCTTTGCATAGTTAGCTGCACATGCTGTATTGCACTTTGGGGGGGGGGGTCAAAGCCCCAAAAATACTTTTTGGACTATTTTGGTGTCTTTTAGCCAATGGTTTTCAACTCATTGTAATGTAGTTTCGGTCAAATAATTTAATTTGGGTTTTGGATGCTACAAAATCCTATATATTGTATTGTAAATGGTGAAGTTAATATAATGAGTTAGAGGTGTTGCTTGAAACATTTGTTGGTTTTCCTGGTTAAGGGTTTCTAGGGTAAGTCTTTGATTAATACGTGTGAATACAATTGTTTTTCTTGCTGTCTTTATAAATAATTTGTGTGCATTGCTTTACTATAAAGGTTTAAAACTTATAATTGCAGAAGTGAAGAAATTAGTAGATCTCTAAGTAGTTGTCCTACAAGGGTGACTCTTTTGAGCATTTTAAATTCTCTTATTAGTTGGTGTTATGGCATGATTTAGAGCTTGCACGGTGGAGGCTAGGGAGCATTGCCATGACTAAATCATGCATGGTGGGGTTAGGGAGCATTGCCATGTTGTCTTAATGCGGTCTGAGTTTCCATGAGGTGCTCTATTCCCTTTGTGTCTCGAATGAAAGAAAGTAATTTGGGTAGTTGTTGCAGAAGAGATTTGACTAGACGTTTTTTGAGAGGAACTGGCTCTCTAATGTACAAGGCAAAGCATCATTGATTGGGGTTTTTAAAGAATGTTTTTAAATATTTACCCAAGTCACTCTAGTGGCAATGAAACATCTTCTATTCTCATAATAAATAGGTCATCACTTAATACTTAATGATTAGGGAGGTCAATCATCTGGATGTCTTCAATGCTTGCACCAAAGTTCTCCAGATCACTCTCCACGATTGGTTCGAGTTTAATTTTTGTATTTGGGAGGTATATTTAGAGCTAATGGGACTCGAAAGAACATCAAGCGATGCTTTGGGGCCCATTATAGCTTATGGCAGCCACCCTATACAGTTGGAGGGAATTCATGAGCTAGTGATTCTAAACGACCTCTCCTTTTTGTCCTGTTCTAGTCAATTCATATGCTTTCCACATGGCGAGGGATCTAGTGTAGTGGATTCAGTTGTGTCTTGCTTGGATCTAGCACTTTGGGTGTCCCACCTCTTGGTAATTCCCACCCCCTTAGTTGATAATGCCCTCCTTTGCTTCTCCCTCAGTGTTGATCCTCCCCTTCTTCTCACTACGCCACCTCTAGGCCCACCTTGGATCACTATCCTTTTTGGCTGGGGAAACTTAAACATGTTTTTAGCCTTATCTCCTCTATATGATCCCTTTTGAACCCTTGTTCCCATCTTTTAACTTTGCATCCACTAAACACAATTAGATTTCATCTTCCATTTGGGAAGTAGCCCTCAAGTCCAACCCCTATGTCATGTAATCCACTTCTCATTCCCCCAAAATTGGCTCATGCCCCATGAACTGGTGGTATGATGAAGAATACAAAGCTCTCCATAGTTATCTTAGAGACACCTTTTCTCATGATAGTTGTTCTTATACTAGCCTTGAAACTTCCTATTGTTGCCTCCTTTGCCATAAGAAATACCTCTTCATTTCACAGAGGAGATGTGACTTGCATGCTTCCCTTATCCATTCCCCCAAAATCTTCGTGTGCACCATTTCCCCTCACCACTTCCCTCTCGCTTTATATCTAAATGTAGATTCCATGCTCTCTCCCATACCTCCACTTTGTATAATGTCCTTGAATAGGCCTTGATTTAGGTTACAACTCCCACCAATTGCCCATCTTTATATTTATTCTCATACTGAGATATTTGGGAGGTTGTTTTGGTAATGAATACTAGCAAGATGTCTGATGAGAAAGGGTTTGAAGTAGTGTTCTTCAGGCATAACCTTCATGCAATGGATAATCACTTGGTTGATCTATTTAACCATGTTGTCTGTATAGGTTTCTTTGAGGTTTGGTCACATTACTCTATCACCCTAATCCATAAATTGGGCCATAATGCAGATCCAAAGAACTATGGAATGATCATGGTGAGCCACATCTTTTCCAACTTTATGCTACTATGCTTCATATGAAGCTTTCTAGGGAGCTTGAGTGGAGATTCCTTAGAGCTAGGGGATAGACATGGTTTTGTGTAGCACATCAAACTACTGATCACATCCTTACACTCTGGGCCATCATTAAAATCACTTTACTGATCTATGTAACCATGTTGTCCATATAGGTTTCCTTGAGGCTTGGTCACATCACACTATCCACCTAATCCATAAATCGGGCCATAATGTAGATCCAAAGAACTATAGAATGATCATGGTGAGCCACATCTTTTCCAACTTTATGTTACAATGCTTCATATGAATCTTTTTGGGGAGCTTGAGTGGAGATTCCTTAGAGCTAGGGGATAAACTGGGCTCTGTCTTGCACGTCAAACCACTGATCACATCCTTACACTCTAGGCCATCGTTAAGGAGGTGCAACATTGCTCTTTGAAAGTTGGTTGCTACTTTGTAGGATTTTTTAAAGCACTCAATTCTATTTCCCGTGAGACCCTATTCTAGAGGTTTGGAGGTGTTGGCATTTTTGAGACATTCTTGACCACCATCATGCATCTATTCAGGTTAGTCCTTAGTTTTCTCTACAATGTACATGGGAAGTTTGACTTTATTAGTAGTACCATTAGGGTCAAATAAGGGCACCTTTGCTCCCACCTTCTTTGGTATCTACATAGAGGAGGTAGAGTCCTTTCTGCTTTTTCATATCTAGGATGGTGATGGGTGCCACGTCCATAAGGCCTTATATCTATCTTGCTCTTCAATGGAGAGGCAATCTTCTTGGCCTAATCCTCAGGGGTCTACAAAAACAGTGAGATGCTTTGGCTCTTTATTGTGAGGAAAATTAATGATCAACTTGGATAAAATCAAGGTGATGATATTCACTATGTTGAAGAAGGTACCATTGAATCACCATTTCTTTTTCAGAGGAGAGGAGAGGAGATTGAGATCATCGACACCTATACTCATTTGGGTGCTATTCTTAGGGTTTTGCTCTAGTCTTCAACATGCTCTTTAGTCCTGGATCAACAAAGGTTATGGATCCTTACCCATGCTTGAGATACATTATTTATGGCATTGTTTTCATGACATTTTGTCTAAGATGTCTCTCCTGGATTCTCTTATCAAACCCACATCTCTTTATAGCTCAGAGGTTTGGGGGCCTTGTTTGCTTGAGGCTGATTGGGCTTTAGTTGCGATAGTGTAGACTCTTCTCCTTTGATGCATCATAAGGTGCAAGTAAATAATACCCTAGCACATCATTCGTGCAGAGTTTCGTGCCTAACACTTTCAGCGTGAGATTGTTTTCCTCTTTGTTTCTCTTTCGCATGGCAGTCAAACATTTTTTGACTTGGTGATGAGTTAGGACATTACACATAATTGGCCCATTATTGTTTCGATTCCATTGCCTTATCTATCCCTTCTAGAGTCGCACCATGTGTTCATTCGTAGGGGTCTTAGATCTTTTAAAGTTCATTGGTATTTTGATGGTTAACCAAACCTTGTAGATGCAGCGGATTTGTTCCTTGATTTATCTTGTGGACACCACATCGGATATATGCTATGTTATGAATACATTGAACTATTTTACAGTTGCTCCTTGGATGATTCATATGGTAGGCTATGAAGCATGTGCTCAAGTACTTGAAGTGCATGATTCATTATGGCACCGATATGAAGGAGATGATGGACTTTTACTTGATGTATTTTGTGATTTAGACTAGGATGGAGATGCTAGCTTCCAAAAGAGCACTTCTGTGTTTTGTTTTAACAAGGGATTAGATATGATATCTTGGTTCCACAAGAATGAAGTAGTAGTTGCACTTTGTTATGGAGTAGATTGGCTTTGCAAACTAATAATTGATCTTGAAGATATGGAGTTGGAGCTAATGGCTATGTATTGTGAAAATAAGAGTTCTATCAAACCCTTTTCCATGACTACTCCGAGGACAAGACAAGAGGTGAAACTTTAAGGGGCCAACCATGGTTCGACCAAGAGAACAAAAAATAGACTCAATGGCAAAAATACAATTTGGGATACCTAATACAGGGCCTCACATGGATTTTACATCACTTTTGAATTGTGACCTTGGGCTTACAATGGTGATGAAAAATGTGGCACTGATATATATGTACCCTTGTTGACTTGTGGGGTCATAGGAGCCATGCTTTCAAAATCTATTGATGTATTTGATAAGGTGAAAGATCCAAACTTGTTACTTTAGTTTTTGGATGAGTTTGTTATGCCAATGTTGGAGGCAAATGTTGTTCATATCATCAAAAATAATACCTCTAACTATGTTCTTGTTGTTAATTTGTGAGAGTCCAAATACAAGACCATACTTTGGACCCCTTGTGCTACACGTTGCATAGACCTCATGTTTGAGGGCTTAGAAAAAAAGGATTGCATTAAGAACACCATAAAGCATGCTAAGTGCATCGTAAAATACATCTATAACCACTCATGATATTGTATTTAATGAGGGAAAACACCGAGGGCAAGGGTTAGTCTTGCCATCACGAGATTTGCAACTCACTTCGTCATGTTGCAATCTCTCCTTTCCCAAGCATAGAACTTGAAAAGAATGTTTCCAAGTGATGATGGAGTGGATCTCAGTGGGCTTGTAGACAAGATTGAAAAGACACAAAAATAAAGTTTTTGAAAACACTTTTTGGACGAAAGAAACATAGTTTGTGAAAAAAGGTGAACCCTGTTTCCAGTGTTCTATGCTATAACAATCACTTAATCAATTTCTTCTTTCAATAACAATCACTTTATCCAACAATTTCAATCTTCGAATGACATTAAGCAATTGTAGATAGAACAGTAAACCAAATGTACAATAGAAGACAACCGAGAATGACAGAGACACAATAGTTTGGTTAAAGACTAGGGAAAAACCCCACAAGGGGGAAAACCCCACAAGGGGGAAAACCCTTCCCAAATTCTTCTTCTATTAGATTGTCATCATATTTTCAATAGAGAGATACATAGTCCAAGCACATCAACAATGAGTCAAAGGTGAAAGCCTTGACTAGTCAAATCAACCAACCAAGATCCAATCAAATATGAGCAAGAAAGTCAAATTTGGTCAAACTTCAAATCTGCAATTTTTAGTCAAAGTCAATAGCAGTGAACTCTGCCCTAACCAGTCAACAGTTCATGGTCAAAGTGCTCCAAAAGGTTCGATCCAGGCTGCAAAGAATTTAGTCTCCTTCCCTCAATCAAACTTGGTCAAAACAATCACAAAATTTTGCCTCAAAATCATTCAACGTCAAGGTCAACCCTGCAGTCAAAGTTTCCTCAGGTCTGTGGTCAAAGTGCCCAGAAAAGTTCAGCCTCCTCTCTCCTAAATTCAGTCTCCAAGAACAAATCCAAATCCCAAGTCAAACCAAGTCCAAAACCCAATGTCAGTGTTGGTCAACAGAAGTGCCTCTCTCTCCTTCACACGTGTGAACTCAAACCTACAATTTTCAGATTTGTACGAACAAATCAAATGAAGAGATGATGTGATGCGTGATGTCTCCAAGTGATGTGACCTTAGGTGTATTTCTATGTGCTTGATGAGGTCGAATTTCCTTTCCCAGACCAACTTGTAATTTTTTTGTAGATGTGGTTCCACCTTAAAAATAATATTTTTCCTTGAGCAAATAAATTTGCAAGGGCTAGTAGGGTCTCCTCAGGATGAGGAGGGCCTATCAAAGGAGGGAATTTCTCCTTGAGGTGCCAAATTTCAACACTCCCTCTCAGCTTGGGAAGAATTACCGACTGCATCATAAATCTCATCTCAGATGTCTTGTCATCATCATCATTGTATCATATCATATCTTGTCTCTACTCATCTATGCACTCGATCTAAAGAAGAAGAATCATCATAGGGGAGATAAATCTGCCACCCTATATCCATTTACAATAGGCAGGATACCCAACTTGTCATGAGTGACAAGAATCACACATCCTATTGCCTGCTGATCTTCCCACCTTGACCTTCAAGAATCAAGTGGTAGAACACATAGGGAGTATACCCAACTTGCCAGTGGTAAGGAGCACGCACTCCCAAGTCTCTCCTCACCCATTGGCCAAATGGGTGGAAATTTCGACAAGCCCAACTTGTAGGTAGGATGCATACTGGGGTATACTATGTCAAGTCCTAGGCTTGATGGTAGGGGAGGATACCCAATTTGTCATAAATGACAAGGATCACGTGCACCCTACAATGAATATAAGTAGGATACACAACTTGTCATAAATGACAAGGATCGCACATCTTATCGTCTAAGAATTCCCTCAGCCTTAGGAGTTCTTTGGCTAAATACCCACCTTGGGAGCTCAAACAAGGGGGAAGGGCATAGCTCAATGTTCTTGATCAGCTGTGACCCTTTCCTAGGAGGGTCATATCCACCAGTCCAAGCTTCTCTCTGAAGAATAAGAACTTCCTTTTCGGAAAAGGCTTGGTAAGAATATTTGCTATCTGCTTATCAGTCGAAATGTGATGGAGTCTTATGGCTCATCTCTGCACCATATCTCGGATGTCGTGATATCTAATCTCAATGTGCTTGGACTTGTTGTGGAACACAAGATTCTCTGCCAGTCGTATCCCACTCTTGTTGTCGCAATATATCACTATCGTATCTAGTACCTACTCAAACAACTCTCCAAATAGCTTCTTCAACCATACTATACCTCACAACTAGCCAAGCTAGTGGCAATATACTCAGTCTCAGCCGTGCTAAGAGTAACGAACTTCTATTTCATGCTCATCCAAGATATCATGGAATACCCTAGACTAAAACAACACCCTGATGTTCTCTTCCTGTCAATAACATTTTCGGCCTAGTCAGCATCAGTGTATCCATGTAGTTTCATATCTCCGACAATATATCTCAATTCAAGATCAATAGTCCCATGTAAGTATCTCAGCACATGCTTGGCAACAATCTAGTGTGTGTAGAGTCTCGGTCATAAATTGACTCAGAGTGTTAATTGCAAAACATATGTCCGGTCAAGTGTTCACTAAGAACAACAATGCCCCAATCAACTATCGATACTCCGACGGATTCGCTAGATCGGATCTCGCAACTTCACCACATAACTTCTTGAAGTTCATCTCCGTCAGTGTGGCCATGGGCTTACATTCTACCATTCCAAATATTTCCAACAACTTGACAACATATTTCCCTTGTGAAAGGAAAATCTCACTAGGTCTCTACCACACCTCTAAGCCCAGGAAGTAGGGCATCAATCCAAGGTATTTCATCTCAAAATCAGAGGCCAACTCTCTCTTATACTTGAGAATAAGAGGCTCTCCACTTGTCAAGAATAAATCATCAACATATAAACCAAAATTAGGGGCATACCTTGACAACTTTGAAATAGAGGTTTGGGTCAACACTGCTCCCTGTGAATCCAAGCTTCATGAAATAGCTGTCAATGCTCCATAGAACGCTTTCTTCAACCTGCACATGAGTCTTCCTGTCCTGCTCCTCAAAGTCCTGTGGCTACTCAACATATACTTCTTCCTTGAGTATGCCATGTAAGAATGCAGTCTTCACATCCATTTGGTGAAGTGTCCATCCCTGTGCAACGATAGATCGAATGGTAGTGTAGCGGGAAACCGGTGCAAAGATGTCATCATAGTCCTCTCCCTCTTTATGGGAGAAACCTCTAGCCACAAATCTCGTCTTATACTTCTCGATACTTCCATCTGCACCATGCTTAATTTTGTACAACCATATTGAAGTCACAAGGAACTTTTCTTTGGGTCTCAAAAGCACTTCCCATACATCGTTCTTCATAATAGATTTATATTCTTCAGCCATAGAATCCTTCCATACTTGCTCTTTCACTGCTTCTTCAAAGGTGTGAGGTTCAACCTGCATAATGTTGCTCATTCCTACAACATATCCCTAATATTGGCATGGCTTCTTGCTTTCCCTGAAGGTTCCTCGTGTGGCAACATGTTTCTCAACATCTTGTAAAATGTCACAAAGCCATAGTGGTCTCTTCCTGGTAGGGGGATCACTCGGAGGGGGATTCAAGGGCTCCATGGTTTCATAATAGATTCATATTCTTCAGCCACAACATCCTTTCATACCTGTTCTTTCACCGCTTCTTCAAAGGTGTGAGGTTCAACCTGTATAATGTTGCTCATTCCTACAACATATCCTAATATTGGCATAACTTCTTTCTTTCCTTGAAGGTTCCTCGTGCAACAACATGTTTCTCAACATCTTGTAAAATGTCACAAAGCCATAGTGGTCTTTTTCTGGTAGAGGGATCACTCGGAGGGGGATCCAAGGGGTCCATGGGTTCCAAGGGATCATCAACAAGTTCAGTCTTTAGATTAGTCATAGGAGGGCCTTCTTGTACATCCATGGCATGATCCTTCTTTTCAACATTGGCAAGGAGAGGAGTATGCCTTGCTTTCCCAAGGGCAACATCTTCATCAAATGTCACATCCCTACTAAACTCTATACTACTTTGATCAGACACATATATTCTATAAGCTTTAGAATTTTCACAGTAACCAACAAATGTACCTTTCTTTCCAAAAGCTTACAACTTGTTTCTCTTGTCCTTCGACACATGAAAGTAGACATGGCAGTCGAAAATCCTCATATGTCCAACATCAGGCTTTACACCTGTGAAAACTTCTTCGAGTGTCTTGTCACCCAATTCTTGATGAGGAGTCCTATTTTGAACATAGATAATAGTGTTTGCAACTTCTCCCCGTAGAAACTTAGACAACTTTTGATCATGCAACATAGCTCGGGCAACTTCCATGATGGTCTTGTTCTTCCTTTCAGCCACTCCATTTTGCTCGGGGTTATAAGGTATGATAGTCTCCTTCTTGATTCCCAACTTTCTTGCTAAAGACAATGAACTCATTTGAAATTATTTCTCCTCCATTATCAAACTTGAAGACTTTGATCCTCTTTTCAGTTTGATTCTCTATTAGGGCCTTGAAGTCCTTGAACATGTCAAATCCCTAGTACATGTGCTTCAGGAAGGATATCCATGTCTTGTGAGAAAAGTCATCCACAAAGATTATGTAGTATAGGTAGCCACCAAGAGATGTCACTGGCATGGGTTCACATAGATTGGAATGAATGAGTTGTAGTATTCCACTGGTCTAGCTTTTGCTAGAGGGGAACAATCTCGTTGTCTTCTTTCCACTTGCACATCCTGGAAAAACTCCATCATGATTTGCTTGAACCTCAAGCATTCCAGAAACCATCCTCCTTACCTTAGGCAAGACATCATTATGAAGGTGAGCAAATCTTCGGTGCCACAACTCACATCGATGATTACTATCATGAACTAATGCTCGGATTGGTCTCCCATTAACTTTATAGAGGCCTTCAATTCTTGATCCCAAAGTGAAGGCGTCCCTTAGGTGAGATTCCCTTGGCCACGTAAGAACCTTTCCACTTATAAAGGCATCTTTCATTCCTCTGTCTTCCAAGGCAGATATAGACACACGATTCGTTTTCTATCCTGACACATACATAACATCTTGTAGATGTATAGTTTGACCGTAATCCAAATGAAATGAGACAAAACCAGACCCCCTTATAGGATAAGTAGAATTGTCCCCAAGAATGATCTTCAAATTTGTCTGCCTCTCAACTAGGTTTGAGGGGACTTCACGATACCTAGTGAAGTGTTCAGAAGCCCCACTATCCACCAACCAACTATCAAAGGAATCCTTAGGAGAGGAACAAGAAAGAGCAAATATAAGAAAATATTCAGATTGAGTAGCAATTGCATTATTTTCATACCTTGAGTTCCTTGATCTCTTTTGGGGATTGTGGCCTTCTTCACAAGCAACAAGAGCTTCTCTTGTTCTTCTATCATAGAACATGTTGTCGTTGAAGCCACAATTGTTGTTGTAAGACTTAGGAGCATTTCCATTTAACGGACAACCTTTAGCAAAGTGACCATACGTATGGCATTTAAAGCATTGAACTTTGTCCTTTCTAAATCTTCTTTGTGAGTCCTTGGATGTTGGTGCCGACTTTCTTGAATTAGATGGACCTCCTTGTCCTTTACTCTTGTCTTGAGCAACAAATGTAGAGGGCTCTCTTTCGTGCTTTTGAATCCTTCCTCTAGAAATCATCTTGGTCTCCTCTTCAGTACACTTGCCAACGAGCTCGTCAAATGTCAGGAACCTGTCATTGTTGCTAATAGTTGTAATAAATGTCTCTCAAATCGGAGGAAGACCTCCAAGTGCAATTAGTATCAACTCTCTATCAGAAGTAACTTCTTCGACAGATAACAATTGATCCTTGAGCTGGGGTATCCTCATGAGGTATAACTGCACAATCTCCCCCATTTACATCTTGATGTCCTTAAGTTGATTCCTCTAAGGATAGAATATGATTCAAGTTGTTGACTTCATACATCCCAACCAACTTATCATACATGTCCTTGGACTTCTTCAACTTTGAAATATAAATAATCAAATGGTCTCTCAACGAATCAATAATAATTTTCTTAGCTTTGATCTCACCTTTCTTGTACTTGGCTTTGATAGTAGCATAAGCATTTTCAGGAGGCTCAGGTACCTTGCCTTCAACATATTCCAAGGCATCATTCTCATTCAAAGTCACATCTAACCTGATTCTCCAAACAACATAGATGAGTCATTTAGCTTCATTTCAATCTTGAAGTATGAGGTAGACATCTTGACCATGTCAAATAATCTTCCTCAAATTAGATTCCTTCAAAGGTGACCGCTCGTCTCCTTGGGCTTGTCTTCACCTTCGCTCTCATACCGTGTTAATTTTCCGGTGTTCCATGCTATAACAATCACTTTATTAATTTCTTCTTTCAATATCAATAACTTTATCCAACAATTTCAACCTGCCAATGATAGTAAGCAATTGTAGATAGAACAATAAACCAAATGCACAATATAAGATAACTAAGAACAATAGAGACACAACAGTTTGGTCAAAGACCAGGGAAAAATCCCACAAGGGGGAAAACCTTTTCCAAATTCTTCTTCTATTAGATTGTCATCAAATGTTCAACAAAGAGATACATAGTCCAAGTACATCAACAATAAGTCAAAGGTCAAAGCCTTGACTAGTGAAATCAACCAACCAAGATCCAGTCAAATATGAGAAAGAAAGTCAAATTTGGTCAAACTTCAAATCTGCAATTTCTTGTCAAAGTCAACAACAGTGAACTCTGCCCTAACTAGTCAACAATTAACGGTCAAAGCGCTCCCTTAGGCAAACTTGGTCAAAACAGTCACAAAATTCTACCTCAATTTTTTTGTAAAATGTAACTAGGTTCGGTCTTCATAATGACATGTAATTATGATCTTTGTAAAGGATGAAATAAAAGGAAATAAAATTATTTTTGCATGCCTTGCTTCATGGGTTTCATGAGCAAGAGATTTTATTTTATTAGTGGCTCCCACTGAGAGCCTTAGGATTTTATCATTAGAGTCAAAAGAATTAATGTCATGTATGAAGAGCTCTTCTTGAGCATGTATCATATATATATGAAGTCTATCAAAGTGTATAACATCCCTCCAAAAGATGAGCACAATCCTCTCTTGAAGTCGACCTCCAAGTTGTATGGAATAACGCATGTCGGCTCACCTAATGAGACACAACGGTTCACTATCTCACGTTGACTTATATATTCGGACCAATCACTATATATACCCTGCTAGGATCTTTGCATAACACAATTCAGAATTCGGACAACTCTGAGATTTTCAGTGATGTTTTTGGGTGTTATATCAAAGCATACAGTTCGAATAAAAGAGAAGATACAACGAAGATTTGGTTAAGATCTCCACAGTCATCAAGCTCGGATTCCTTTGAAATTTGGACCATAGAAAGGAGGTAAGTTCGAATGGGTTCTAGAGAGGCATTAATGGGAAAACGAGGACCTTTCTAGGGACAGTGAAGACATTCCAAGGGATAACAAGGAAGGACTATAGGAGACAACTTAGATGCCTCTCTCTCTGAACTTGGAATGAACAATGACATAAGAGAATGATAGTTCAGATGAAGGTACATGATAGGTGTAGTTCAAAGCTAGAGTTCAGTGTGGTGCCATGATAACTTCGGTGCTATGATTCGGTTGAGGTTTATAAGAAGATCTCGGTGTCATGATGATGTCACAATGCTAAGAAGGTAAAAGTAGTGGAAGAAGAATCTAGAAGACAGAAGCAGAAGAGGACTTGTGTCTTGGTCATGGGGTGTCTAATAGGTCAAAGGTCTTGGTCTTGGTATTCATCAATTTGGAATCTCTATAAGAAGAATTTATGCAGGTTTTCCTCTCAAAGAGTGAGAGGTTTTGGCCCTGGTTCATAGCGTATATGCCATGCCTCTTGTCTATTTATGTTCATGCATTGGTTATTGTTTGATGAAGAAGAACACTAATAATCTAACGTTAAGTAGATACTAATCTAAATAAGTAAAAAGCATTCACAAGCAGTCACTAATGAAAGAGAAATCCCCTAGTGCTAATGCCCTAGATTTCTCAACATGGTATCAGAGCTAAGGTGTTGAAGTCAAAGGAAGGGCATCTAATCAAAGAGACATTCAAGGATCAAGTCGAAGGTTATCAAAGCAAAAGATCAAGATCTACATTGAAGAACCAAACCCTAGATCAATGAAGCAGTCTACAACAACAAGAGCCTTTGTTTCTGTAGTCATCATCAAAAGGCCACCAAGACCCTCATCAAGTTGTCTACAAGGCAAGATAAGTTCTAAGGACTTTTAAAGATGAAGATCACATCGTCTTGGAAAAAGTCGAAACCCTAGAAGCATGTATGATCTACACAACAAGAGAAGTCGAAGTATGTTGAAGGCAAGAAGGCATTGTCATAATTTTCAAAGTTATAAAGCAAGGAAGGATTCTCTCCTCGCCCTTGAAGAAGTTCACCCAAGGAAGCAACAAATCATCCTCATCAAAAGAAGCAACTTTCTCTATTGAAGAAAGACCTTTTCATTTGGAAGAAGATCATCTAAGAGGGAGCATTAATACATCTTCTTCAACCATCATCAAAGTGATCAAGTTGAACATTTCATCTTCACTTGTCAAGTAAGTATCTTTCATTCTTTAATCAATTTGGTAAAATGACTTAGTGTTTGCAAGGGGATCTATAAGCTGGTTGGGTCATCAAAATTCCTTGGATGAAAAAGGAGGATAGACATAGTCCCCTAAGAAGTTGAAGTCATTGAACATAACAAAAGGTCTCCTCTGAATTCATGGAAATGGATACTTATGAAAGATCTCCTCATATAGCAATATTGGAGACATCAAAGAGATGCATGTGTTAAACTAATTCTCTAAAGGTACGATAAAGAAGGTCACATTTGATCTACACAAAAGTAAAAATATCAAAGGATGAAGGATATCTTCATAAGATTTTATCTTGAAGATCTAGGAAAGAAGATAATCATCATTGTTCTATAATGCACTAACTGATAATCAAGGTAACAAATATCCATGGGATAAAAAAGTTACCTCATTCAATAATTTGTGATTTCTATGCAAGATAGAAGATGCCAAATTGAAGGAAAAAGTGTTGAAGGTTAAGGACTCAAACATTTGCAGAAGGAAGGAAGTCCAAGGAAGAGAAGCATTAGAAGCAAGAGCTCGTGACATCACCATAAGGAAACATGAAGGACCACTAGAACAAAATCTATGGTAGTCAACTTTGGAAGATATAGCTCTTGGTGACCTCATTGGAGGGTCAAAGGAAGAAGTCATCTAGGACAAGTCTCATCATACATCAATTTAAAAGGGAAACATTTGCTGAAAAAGGATATGCGAGATGGAATCCTCACTCGTGGATTCATTGATCAAGAGAGGAAGCAAAAGTTTCGTCAGGAACTCCAACTTGTGGAGTTCATGGGATGATGGTATGATGACATGAGAGATGAAGCAAATCAAGGGGTTGAAGATCTTTTCAATAAGGAAGCTGCTGAAAGAAGCCTAGATGACCTAAAGGCAAAATGAGGTATGTATGCTTGTATTTAATATTATAAAGTCATGTTGTATGGTTGCAGTGACAAGGATCACTGTTTCTATTTTGAGAAGCATGATCAAAGGAAAGGAATCTCTTTCTATAAAAGAATGTTGGAAGGCATGAGTCGCACTAGATGAAATCAACATAATATGTTCTCATATGAAGTATGAGGTGGTTGACTATGATTGAGGAACTTTGAAGCCCTTGGGAATGAAGTGTGTGAAAAGGTAGGAAGAGATCATGATAATATGCAACGAAGGTAGAAGGCATTCAACATCCGAAGTCCAAGAAGATTTGACTAGAAGATCTCCCAGAAGAATGTGAAGACTCTGATGGAAGTTGGAAAAAGATAGAGACCCTTGATACTGAATATTTGTGGGAGATGTGTTAATTTGGATGCAGGATGCTGATACTTACAGGAAGATGTTATGGTGAAAGATCATCACAAAGGTAAATCTGATTTGAAGTGTTCAATGATTATTTTTGAACTAACATCTGGTTGGGCTTATGTAGGACTGTCAAAGGGAATATCTGTGAATGACTTCCAAGCAGACCATATAGAAGGATGTAATGTCCTTCCGAGAAATATGGCAAGCAGAATGACATGAAGCAAAGCTAGATGGAAAATCTGATGGATCACTTTCTGATGAGTTAAGGATAAGACTAACTCATGGACAAAAGTGATGAATGATCTGTGCCTATATATATATATATATATATATATAAGTCCCCAAAAGGTTGAAGACTCTTTAAAATAAATTCATGACATCGAAGAAAGGAGTTCTTCCTACAACTAATTGTTGCTATAGGTCCTTGGTTAAGAGGGAGCCTGAGAAGAAGTTTCTTACTTGGAAGAAACTCGGAAATTCCTAAGCCGGAAGCTTAGGTACATTCCTCTGTGATAGGAATGAGTACATTACTCTAATGGAATAGGACCTCTTGGTATAAGGAGTGATAGACATGTTCTGTGCTTCACCTGAAAAGACAGAATGGAGGATTGTGTAATCATTTGGCATCCGATGCTCTTGTAAGATGAGATAGGGAATCCCATGGAAGAATAGTCGTGGGGGACTGATATTCTTTTGGGGACTGGGGAGTCCAAGAAAAGAATAGTCCTCATGGGGCATATCCTGAGAGAAATCGGGTGGGGTATGTTTTGAGAGGGACAATGATGAGGATGTCTATAATTCATTTGTCTCGCCAACATTTTGCTTTGATCTTATGGAGAGATAGAGCTGTTAGTCAAGGCCTTGGTATGATGCTATACAAATGAGTTACAAATCCAAATTCTTCTTATGAGAAATTCTTCAGATTGAGAATGACCAAGTACCATTATGAATACATCCCTAGTTAAGAGGGAGTGTTGTAAAATGTAACTAGGTTCAGTCTTCATAATGACATATAATTATGATCTTTGTAAATGATGAAATAAAAGGAAATAAAATTATTTTTGCATGCCTTGCTTCATGCGTTTCATGAACAAGAGATTTTATTTTATTTGTGGCTCCCATTGAGAACCTTAGGATTTTATCATTAGAGTCAAAAGAATTAATGTCATGTATGAAGAGCTCTTCTTGAGCATGTGTCATATATATATGAAGTTTATCAGTGTCTAACATCCCTCCAAAAGACGAGCACAATCCTCTCTTGAAGTCGACCTCCAAACTGTATGGAATAATACATGTCGGATCACCTAATGAGACACAACAGTTCACTATCTCATGTCAGCTTATATATTCAGACCAACTACTATATATACCCTGCTAGGATCTTCGCATAACAGAGTTTAGAACTCAAACAACTCTGAGATTTTCGATGCTCATTACAGTGAACCAGTTCGGACAACTCTAAGATTTTCGGTGATGTTTTCGGGTGTTATATCATAGCATATAGTTCGAACAAAAGAGAAGAGACAATGAAGGTTTGGTTCAGATCTCCACAGTCATCAAGCTTGGATTCCTCTGAAATTTGGACCATAGAAAGGAGGAAAGTTCGGATGGGTTTGGGAGAGGCATCAAAGGGACAACGAGGACCTTTCTAGGGACAACGAAGACATTCCAAGGGACAGCAAGGAAGGACTATAGGAGACACTTCAGATGTCTCTCTCTGAACTTGGAATGAATAGTGACATAAGAGAATGATAGTTCAGATGAAGGGACATGATAGGGTGTAGTTTGAAGCTAGTGTTTAGTATAGTGCCATGATAACTTCTGTGTATGATTCGGTTCAGGTTTATAAGAAGATCTCGGTGTCATGATGATGTCACAATGTTAAGAAGGTAAAAGCAGTGGAAGAAGAATCTAGAAGACAGAAGCAGAAGAGGACTTCTATCTTGGTTTTGGTGTGGCTAATAGGTCAAGGGTCTTGGTCTTGGTATTCGTCAATTTGGAATCTCTATAAGAAGAACTTATGCGGGCTTTCCTCTCAAAGAGTGATAGGTTTTGGCCCTGGCTTATAGCCTACATGCTGTGTCTCTTGTCTATTTATGTTCATGCATTGGTTACTGTTTGATGAAGAACACTAATAATCTAACGTGAAGTAGATACTAATCTAAAGAAGTAAAAAGCATTCACAAGCAGTCATTAATGAAAGAGAAATCGACTAATGCTAATGCCGTAGATTTCTCAACAAAAGTCAGTCAACATCAAGGTCAACCCTGCAGTTAAAGCTGCCTCAGCTCTGCGGTCAAATGTGGTCAAAGTGCCCAAAAAAGTTCAACCTTCTCTCTCTTGAATTCGGCCTCCAAGAACAGATCCAAATCTCAAGTCAAACTAAGTCCAAAACTCGAAGTCAATGCTGGTCAACAAAAGTGCCTCTCTCCTTCGCACGTGTGAACTTGGAACTGCAATTTTCAGATGTGTACGAACCAATGAAATGAAGATATGATGTGATGTGTGAAGTCTCAAGTGATGTGATCTTACATGTATTTATATGTGGTTGATGACATCGAATTTCTTTGCCTAGGCCGACTTGTACATTTTGTGTAGATGTGGTTCCACCTTAAATATAATAATTTTCCTTGAGCAAATTAAATTCTGCCAAGGGCTATTAGGGTCTCCTCAGGATGAGGAGGGCCTCCCAAAGGAGGGAATTTCTCCCTGAGCTGCAAAATTTCAACAAACCCCTTGTTAAGTTATTGTGGTTGGTGGATGGGGAAAGATTGGCCATGGGTTATATCTATGAAGCTATGGATCAAGCAAAGGAGTAGATAAGGACATCCTATAAGGTCAGAGTAGTTAAGAATGGGACTATTTGCGAGACTGTATAAAAAATAGAATAATAAACTTCATCACTATATACATGCAGTTGGGTATCTCTTGATCCCAAGGTATCATTATAGAGCTTATTTGGGAGAAGATCAAACTGGGGAGGTAAATTATGGATTGTACAAGTGCTTCAAGCGCATTGATAGATCAATGCTTTCATTAGAGCCATGAGTACCTTTGACAAGAAGTTAGCAAAGATTGCAAGAATGTGGACCAATCGGGTGAGCAATTCCAAAGGTTTTTGAAGTTTAGTTGTTTAAAATAAGTACTTTATTTTTTAGCTAAAGTCACGATATAACTTGTTGAACTAATTTTGTCTTTGTGGTACATTGGTGTGAGTCATTTGGTAGGCAATGTCCCTAGTTGCAAAAGTTTGCAATTTGAGCCCTAAGGCAAACCTTGTAGTGCGTTTGGGTTTGATCTTAATTGATCTGTCTTTGTGCAAATTTACATGAAGAAGATAAATTGTTTGGAACAAAAATGGTTAAATGATCTCTTTTTCATGCAGTAAAGTCTTCAGCTAAGGTGCGAGCAATTGCCAAACATAAGACCTAATACATATCCATTATGTTAAATGATATTGATTCAACCTTAGAATGGATAGAGGAGTCTCACCTAGTTGAGTTTGACCCTGATTTTGATATTGATGACTTGGAATTGGTGGGATTGATTTGGATTTGGATCCACTAGTAAGAGCTAGAGTAAGTGACAACATAGTTGCAGACATGGCACTTGCAAGCACAAGTAATGCAACTTGGGCAGCTCATGCTTCTACTAGTACTAGTACTACAGCTGTAGATGTCCCGAAGGAGTTTGAAGACTATGAGCAAGAGGATGAGTTTGTCGCTTTTGTCGAGATCCCATTTCTAGTAGTGGTGATGAGTTTGATGATTGATTATGTTGATCAATGATTTTTGCTATGTAACATATAGTAGGCCAAGGACTCTAGAGGCCATTTAGTGCCTTGATGACTATGTACTTTGTTGCTGATATGTATTGCACTTCCTAATTTTGATATATTCGCCCTTATATTGTATATACAGGAGTAGACTTTGCATGTTTTGTCCCTAATGGTTGGAATCTTTAAAATATATTTTTGCATGAAAATTTAACTATTTATTTATTTTTTAGTAAATCGAGTCATTGAAATCAGATTGGTTCGAATCATTGCCAAGTCAGAGTTCGAGTTGACGCTTGATTGATTTTGAGTTTGAATCTGAGTATTTTAAAACATTGGTTGGGAGTGAGTCCTAGCTAGGAGGAGTTGGTGGTGAAGGTTTCTTATTGTTTCCCTGGCTAGGGTTTGGAGAGTATGACTTGTAGGAACTTGTATTTATATGTTGGTATGTACTTGTAACTTCATCTTTTACACACACACACATATATATATATATAGACACACACACACACACACACACACACACACACACATATAGACACACACACACACACATAGAGAGAGAGAGACACACACACATATAGAGAGAGAGAGACACACACACACATTTAGAGAGAGAGTGACACACACACACACATTGACAGTATGCTTTGTTGCCCAAACTTTGCACACAATTTTTTTACCAAGTAATACATCATGGGGAAAACCCTAGGTACTTCTCCTCATTTCAAGGATGGTACCTAGGGTAAACCCTAGATTATTTAGGGCACAAGACCAAGTTAACAATAGGGTTCAAATTCGTTACAAAAGTGTACTCATTATGAGCCCAACATGTCACTTACAAGAAATAACTTGGGTGGGGAGGATAACACTATCCTCCCACCACTTGCTCTAGATTTGACAAAACTTTGCGTACATGGAGATATGATTTTTCTCTTATGTTCTTATGATGTATGGGTAGGTTTTAGTGCTGGTTATGCATGTTGATTTGACATGATATCGAACAGATTTTGTTAAGTGATTTAACAAACATATAGAAGCTAAGGGTGCATATCTAGGGCTGTACAAGACTTTCCTTTGAGTTTGTTTTATTCTTATGATGTGTGATGGCACCCTTATTTGTCATTACTTGAGATGTTTAAGATTTTTTTTGAAATGGTTAAGTGGTAGTGCTTCCTGTTCCACAAAGTAAGATCAATTGTCTTATCCAGGTCGTAGCATGCCTACCTATTCCTGAAAAACTCACCACCAAATGGAAAACACAACTGAACAGAAGACACTGAAGAGAGAATATGCACCCTGCACAAAACTTTGAGGAAGGGGAAGTTATCGAGAAGTCTAGTCTAGTCCATAGTTGATGACTGCTGTTAAAGACTTTTTGTTTGAGAACTGCATAATATAGCACTTGATGGAACAAAATTCAGCGAAGAGTTACATTGTGGAACAAAGAGAGTTGCAACAATCTGACGACATAATTACAAGGGAATTCCTGTCCTAAAAATCGGAAACTGCTAGCATATGAACCTTTTCCCCATTGGACAGGGTTCAACATCTTTCTGGAAAAACACTGAATACATTTTAGGAACAAATATAGGGAGAAAATTGCAATTGATGACAAGCAGATTAGTGTTCTTCACTTCTCAGGAGTTCTCAGCCTTGGTAACAGTGGACTGTTATGAGTTGTGGTTCATAGTGATTCCAGTGGTTTCAAACTTTCAAATTTCCTAACTGCCTGGTTAAGTCTGGATTACAATCTGTATTATGCATCTCATCAACATTGTTTCAAAGACTACTGATATTGTACTGCTGTGGCTTTCTGTCCTCTTTTAGTTCTTTTTCAATCACATGGGGGTATATACTATATATAGGAATTATATATAATATATACTTTGAAATTTGCCCCTATATTGTAGTTGTGAGTTTTATGCTGATGAACAAGTTTATGTTATAAATATTATGTTGGTGCCTGGAGCAAGGCTGCCTTGATGTTCACTTACTAACAGTTATTCAGGTTTAATTGCAGTTTCTACTACTGTTTGTTCCATGCTAGTATTTACTTATCAACACACAAGAAAAAGATGAATATTTCATATTAGTTCGCTGTACAATCTTATTGGAATGCAGGGAAATCATCAGGGCTTGTTCGGGGTTCAAGTCTTGAGAGCTCTGGCGTGTCAGACTCCAAAAACTTGCGGATAAAGGTATGTAGGATTTTTATTGCTTCACGCATTCCTGATAGTTATTATTGAGCTACCTCAGGATCTGCTAAGTATAGAAAAACATATTTCTATTTCTGGGAAATTATTTACTGTTTATATTTTACCGTTGTTTTGTTACACTCAATTTTTTGAGACATGTATGTTTATATTCATGGTTGCGATATTTGGAAACATAAAAAATGCATTCACATAAAAACATTCAATGTGAAAAAAAATATCTCACAGAAAACATTTCAATCATGTACAACTTGGGGGGTTGGACTTTATAGTGGTTAGCTATCAAAAAAATAATAAAAAAATAGAATAGAAGAGAGAGGGAACTGTACAGTTGGAAGAGACAATTGTAATGTATTTGCTCATTAAATTAGAATATGTATTCTTACATTTATAAAAATGAAGAGGGAAAAATGTTCCGTAATGTCTTTCTCTTGATTTATTCATTGTACTAAAGTACTTTAATGTACTTTTGTTTACGTAAAATAAAATACTATTTACTAAAGAATGACCATAAATATTAATTACGCTAACTTCCTCCCATAATGGTCGTTTTGGAAAATATACCAAGCTTGTTTCCAAATTTAACAAGTTTATCTAGACCAAGGTTCTTGGTGAAATATCTGCAGTCTGCTCTTGTGTGGTACAATATTGAAGTTCAATCTCGTCATTTGCCACAAGTTATCTAATGAAATGAGTCATGACAATGTGTTACTGACTATTCATGCACTTGAGATTTAAAGTCCAAAGATTACTGCAAGCTTAACGTTAGCTAAAGAGGGATGCCGATCTCACTACACAGACCCTATTCTCACTTAAAACTGACTCTCCTGCGGTACAAGGGGGGTATCCTTGATGTTAGGATTACTAAGAAATAAATGTATGGATTCAAGGTGAAATAAAGAGAAGTCTTAGTAAAACATATTTTTATTATGTTTATTTGATTGATGGGGCAAGACTAGTGCCAAAAATCCAATAGCGTATATTAGTATATGGGGTCAATGAGGTCACTGTGAGAGCTGAAATTGGATGATGTATGAGAGCAGTAACTGCTGTAATGATATTCAGAAAATCACTATGACAGCATATTTATAGTTGCTGAATATAATAGGAACGTAGGCCCTCTATAGATGCACTACTACAATTGCTAGGCAAATAAAGAGTGATTCTATTTCATCCTAAACGATACTTTGAAGTTTGGAACCCTTCAATGAATGACAAAACACAATACTTAAAATCTGAAAGCGAAAACAACATCAAGAATAGATTGACATAACTTTATTTAGGCTTCCTTTCCCAGCACCTGGCCATCCTACTTGAGAACTTTATTGCAGCAGATTTAAGGGAGACTCCAGCATATATAGGTCAACAAGAAATGGTTGATGGATAACGACACATTTGATAAAAGAATTCACTGATCACGTTACCATAAGAGACGTTCAATACAAGCCAGTAAGCCAAGAGCATAAGTCTTTCTTCAAACCGTCAACATCCAGTAGAAGAGGAGGGGCACATCTTATATAGATTTAGTGTCCAAACCCTCAATTAAAATAATAATAATAATCTAGAGTCCTAGATATTCCCTAGGTAGGAATAAACAACAATATTTTCCTACTAACTAAGACAAGTCAAAACGCTAATGCAATAAAGCATTATGACAAAGTAGACAAATAAGTGGATGTGCCACATGACCTATTCAATTGTAAAACACCCTCGTTGATTCCTTGCATTTGACCATGTAAAATCAACCATAAGAACACAATGATAAGCCTCTAATGGTGTGCCTGTTAAATTTCCACGAAACTCTGCAACTACTTGGATGAATAACCGAAATTTGAAACCTAGTTTACTTTCACCAAGATACAGAGTTTCTTAACAAATTTAGAAGCAGCAGAAAAAAACACAGAGATAAGAACACATCACACAACTTGACAAACTTGTTTTCTCAGGAAACCCAACAGGAAAAACCTGCTTCCCTGATGTGGTATTTTTTTGAGTGTTCTTGAGCAATTGGATCTATTACAAAGCAATCTGTCTCTGAGAGAGTGTTCTGCTTCTTCTCACAAATCTCAGCTAATACAATTGATCTCGGCTTGCCTTGATCACTGCTTGATCTCGGCCCTCTAGCTCGCAACTGTTCTAGTTCTGAATACTTGACTTGCCCTTGTAATTCCTTACCTTGGCTCCTATTCTCTTGCGCACTTGGCAGCCCTATTTCCTTGCGCAAATCCCCTATTTCCTAGTGCAAGTCTGGCTCCTATTTCTTAGTTCAAGTCCTCCTATTTCCTTGTGTACTTATGCCTCCTATTTCTTCGTACACAAGCTCCTAAAAAACTGTGCACATCTTCCTAAATACTTGCGCACTTGTGATCTCCTTTACCTTAGGACACAAGCTCTCTGCGCTCTCCACAATCATGGATAATCTTACAAACCTTGTGAACTGTCTTGTCTTACAAACTTTGTGAACAAAACTTATAATTTCCTGTGCCTTCGTTCCCCTCTTTATAGATCCAATTCGAACATGCAAGGAGGCCTAGTTCTATTTTAGAACTCGAGTTCTAATTGATGAGTTAACTGAGAGTGACACTCTTTCTCTCTCCAATCAACACTGAGGTTCTTAACTCATCCTTCCTTCAATCAAGACGGAAGACTAACTCGCTCTAACTGAACTTGCAACTGCCACCTCGTTCTGTAGTCAAACTGGTGAAGACTTCACTTAACTGAAGCTACAACTCTACGCATGTTAACTTGATGATTATTCTAGTAAACAGGAAATAACTCATCCTAACTGAAGTCTAACTCATGAGCTCGCACTTATACTGAGAGACAGACAATTTGAGGTCTCCATTGGCTAAGGCACAAGCCAGAAGACCTTGCTCGCTACATTTTCAACAGTGCCCTCTAATGATCCTAAAAATATATAATAAAATACTCCCATGAATGAGGCACTTCACTAGGATAAGAATGAATCATGCCACAAATAGGGAACACAATGAGGGTTTGTTGTAAATATGTGATGGTGTAACCAACCTTTGCCTCCACATGTGTGCCATAATAGTAAAAAATGAGGAGCACTCCATGTGGATAAGGCATCAAACTTGAACTAATCCAACTAACACTGAATGACGTAAGTGGAACCAAGCACACTACCAGAAATTCCTCAATATATGTGCATAAGATCCATGTATGAGAAGATGCCCCACCTTGGACTAGCGAGTCTAGATTTTGAATTTGAGAAGATGCCCTAGAAAGGATCCAATTTCCTTGGCATGCTTGTTTTTGAACTTTGAAGTTTCAAACTTGAAGTCTTGAATGGTGTTTTGGTGCAGTTGTGAACCTATGGGAAAATAAGGATTAAGAATTTAGGATTACAATTTAGCATTTACAAAATTACAAGTTACAAATTTACAAATTACAATTTAGTATTTTAATTTTTATTTTTACATTGGATGATTGTACAATGAAAATCAAGTTAACCGCTAACCCAACCTAAAACAACCATTCCAAAGTTCAAAGTTTCAAACACAAATTACCCAACCATTCCAAACCCAAGTTACCCAACCAAATGGCAAAAACAATGAAAAAAACATAAACAATGTTTAAAAAAAGTGAGAACAAAAAAAAATTGGTTCCCATAGTCATACCAAGTTACTCAACCCAAAACAATGAAGAAATACAAAAAAATCTTTAAAAACACTGAAAACAAAAGAAAAATGGTGCCCATATGAAGTTTCCCAACCAAAAACAATGAAAAACATACAAAAACAATGTTTTTAAACAATGAAAACAAAAAAAAAAATTAATCCACATACCGTTTCTATGGAGAAATCGGTGGTCTCCTCTTTATTTTCTCCTCTAAGCACTTAGATTTGGCTAAATAGTAAAAACCCTCTTCAGCTTGGTCTCCAAGAGCTCCTCCTCCCTCCGCGCGCGCCACTGTGCAAATGAGCAATTGAAAAACCAAAAAAAAAGTTTATAAAATCATGCTGCCCCAACCCCACGATTTTTTGGTAAAAATCACGATTTTTTCAGTAAAAATCGGCAAAAAAATATTTAGGCGATTTTTTTCGTTTATTTATCGCGATTTAATCGGCAAGGTGAAAAAATCGCGATCTTCACAACACTGGTCTATATCATTGCATTTTATCTAAAAAATATTCAAAATGCCAAATTAGTTGTAGAATCTATCAAAGCATGCATACGTATCAAGATAGAAATGGCATCCATAGTACATTAATGATTAATTGTTCAAGCATCAACCATCTAGAATCTAGATTCTTCTACCTTGATTTTCTAGGGACATCAGTCAACATTGCCAAGTTTTGATCAAACTGCCTAATTCAAGCATTAAAATATGGTAGAAAAAGCTTAACATGCTTGATTAATGATTTTGACTTGAATGGAGGGTACATTTTTGCTAAGGCCATGACAAAGGAGTTCAACAATCAACACCAACAACACTGGGGTACATATAGGACTTTGTGCTCTTGATTAAATGCCAATCACATACCCTCATATGTGATATAAGCTAATAAAATGCCACAATCCCATTGATCCTGAAGTATTGAACACTGTTAAGTCTGCTGAATTTTGAATGGGATATGAAATTCTATTTTCTCCATATGAAGTCCAATGGGGTTGGAACCACTCTCAGACATCCAGAGTCATTTCATGGTAATGTTAAAAATTTAAGTAGAATGATGAAAATGAAAGATAAAGGAGAATGTCACTTTTACTTTAAAAATTTAACATTACCATTAGGGAGAATCTAGGAAGCGTCTAGGGAACATCAAGAGACCACCTTGAGTGTCTATGAAGTACGATTCCTCACACAGCAGTTCCAAAATTCCAAGAACTGTGCAAATCCAGCCCGAAGTGTGGGTTCCAAGCGCGTTTCGCTTGCGTTTCCGGGCTCTAGTGCATGGTGGGGGTGGAGGGGGGTCCGGGGGGGAGGACAGTTCCTACAACACTGATCCTATTATATATTAATAAAATTATATCATGCAATTTTTTTTACTTAAGTTATATATATGTGTGAGTGTCTTTGTATTTATGTTTGAAATTAATGGCAAATTTTATCAAATATATTTAACCAGGCAATTTTTTTCTCAAAGTTCATGGTTGTCGAATTTGAACATGAACAGAAACCAGGTGACTTAGGGTGAGACTAGTACTTGGTTTCATATGATGAGTGTTAAAGGGTGCTGAACAGGTTGGTTGTAGCTTCCTGAGAGGTTTGGTGTTGCGTATGCCCCTAGTAAATATCCTGATTCCTTAGGTTTCCACTATACTAGTCAATCATTGCTTGCCTTTACATTCCATGTAATATGTGCATATCATGCTAGGGTAAAATTTTTTCTTGCATTAAAATGTGTTGTGGTTCAGAGGCAGGAAACTGATTCCTAACATGTTTAATTTTCATTTTCATAGTAAATCTTGTTAATGGAGTAAGTTCTCAGTAGGTGCATATCATTCAAACCTGAATGTTCTCTTGTACTAAAATGTGTTGTTGTAAGAGTGGCTAACTGATCTTGTTATGCAGCATATGTTGTCAACAGCGTAAATTAATTTTGTGAATCCCAGTAAAACATGCTTTCTGTAACTTGTAAGTTAGTGCATCTGCAGTACTAGTTCATTTGCTCAAGAAAACAGAAGTAGAAATCATTAGGTCCTGAAAACAGAAGTAGAAATCATTATGTCCTGAACTTTATGTTCCAATATATTGGTTTACTACATTTCCTTGGCAATCTTTAATTTACTTTTCTGAAATACGTTTTGTTTTTTAATATTGTGTTAAATGGTGAGTAAATCAAGCGACAAAACACTGCTTTTTTATTTACTTTGAAATGACAACCAGCTATGCTAGCAGACTAACATTCTTTTCAAAGTCGTAATGAAAAGAAATTAGGCCTATGTTGCACCAAACTTCTAGGAACCCGGCGTTTCGGGCCGTACCCTTACCCGAAACTCTGCTGAAACTTGGTTTTCCTTCAAAATTGTCATCTATGAGTGTTATTCCCCTTTTTCTTGCAAGATAATGTGTTATTCACTTATTTATAATTTCTTTTTTGTATATTTATACATATATGATGTTTCAGCTGACGTTTCCATTTTTGGGAGGCGACGTTTCTAAACTTACCCGTTTCGGAAACTCTGAAACGTTTCGGCATTTCATGCAACTTAGAATTAGGCTCTCCAAAATAATATTTTTGCTTGATCTTATTAGCTTTTCTTCTTTGCGTTGCTTAAGAACATGATTCCAATTTTCAGAAGTAATATAAATGTATGGTATTGTGCATTGAATTGATGTTAACTTTTATAACCATTACATTTGATTGTGTGCAGTTGGTTCTTTTGGGTGACTCAGGTGTCGGTAAAAGTTGCATAGTTTTACGTTTTGTACGTGGCCAGTTTGACCCTTCATCAAAGGTAAGGTTTGCTTACAGCAACCGTGGTTCTTTCTAAGTTTTCTACTAGTAGATATCTGTACAGGATTTATGTTATCCAGTTTCAATTTCTTATGGGTCTTATAACCTTTTTTTCCCTTTTTCCTTTTGTCATAATGTAGCTGGAATCACGGTCTTTTCATTTTGAAAGGATAGCACATAAAAGAGCAAAGGCAGAAATGGGGTTCTTTAATACATAAAACCATTTCTGTAGTAAACATAAATCCTTTCTGCTACAATGGGAAATATTTCTGTCTGCAGTTGATTATCTTATTTTTATTGACCTTGGCTCAGTTTAAAATCAGTTAAAGTTGACTTTTAATTTATTTCAGGTGACAGTAGGAGCATCATTTTTATCGCAAACAATTGCATTGCAGGATTCTACTACTGTCAAGTTTGAGATATGGGATACTGCTGGTCAGGAAAGGTAAATATTAAGTTTATCTCCAGTTCGTGATCTCTTCATGAGCGATCTGCTATAATATCATTTCAACTGTACTGATATGGATTATGGATGTTTTCTCAGTAAGAGTTTTCCCAGTTAAGCCTACCATTCAGTGTAGTTATTTAGGTTCACAAAAAATATATAATGTCTTGTTTTTTGCTTACTTGTCTATAGATACTATGAAAAATTTTCATACATAGAAGATTAGAGGAGGGAATATATTACTGAGAACTTTGTTTTCTCTTCATTATCACTATGTGTTATTCCTTTATTTTAAGCATTTTTGGCATATTTTTAATCAGGATCTTTTTGCAATTCAGATGTAATCGATTTATTTTGTAAAACTGACAATATAGTTGTCTCTAAATATTCAGGTATGCTTCTTTAGCACCTCTTTATTACCGGGGGGCATCAGCTGCAGTGATTGTGTATGACATAACCTGTATGGAAACTTTTCATAAAGCCCAATTCTGGGTAAAGGTAGGCTGCCCGCTTGATTGCTTTATTGGATGCTTATTTACTTTGGTTATGTTTAAGGAAGACCTTAAAAGATATTTTTCCTCGTCATACTCTTGATGTTTCCACTGAGCCTTTTTTTTATTTTACGGAGTCTGTATTTTCATTTTAGGTTTATCAATTTGGAACTTTATTGGGTTTGGAGTGCTTTATCTTATTCGGTGTTAGAACTTTCTCTGTATCTTATCAATGAATCCATTTTCGTACTCTGGCAAACTTTGGATTATCTTTTCTGCCTGGATCCCAAATATATGTCTAGCAATATAGTCCGTCATGCGGGAGGCAAATGCTTGTTTGGATATGCATGAAGAAAAGTATTCATGTTATGGTCTAAACTCTCCAAAGGAAGAAATAGGCATAAAAGAAAGAATGTCTTTCAAGGCTAAACAGGCTGACTCCATTACAGAACAATGACCATAATTAATGCTGGAAATGTTTTAATATAGGAGAAAAGTGCAGCAGATGATGAAACAGGCTGACCTGCATTTCTGGTAATGACAGCAGCAAACTATGCCAACAAAGCTGACTAATGACAAAGCATTTATGAAAGATGCCGTACCATTAATTCATCCCAATGGAGGCCATTTCTACAGAGTTTCCATATTTCTTTTTCAAACTGTGAGCTGCTCTCCTCCGTAGCTGTAGCAGCTTGTCCTTTGAACCAAATTCCTCTCTAGATATAATTTTAGATATCTAATCTATGGCAAATCTGTACTGTGAATAAAGGGAAGAGATATCACTGGTGAAGTCATGCTATTCATTGAGAGGATTTCTCTTGGTAAAACGACATTATTTTCTCTCTACCTTGAAGTTTTTCTTTGATATTTTTTGGTTTATAAATATAGTTATTTACCTTTTTATCTCACAATGGAGTGTATTCATGAGCGTTGTTAGTCACTAGAAAGTGGATAACCACTAGGAGAAATTTTCTCCTCATGGGACAGCCAGCCAGCCAGCAGCCAGCAATCCCATGATGGTCAGCACATAACAGTATGGTAGGATTTCCCACCAACTGCTCCCATCAGTTCTCTCTCCCATTTGGCATTTTTTGTAAAAATTTCTGTTTTCCCACCCCGGTTTTCAGTTTCTCCTTATTTCTCCCATGTAGTTAAATGCCCTTTCCCATAAACATACATTCAACAGGCTGGAAAAAATAAATTTGCTGAAACAACAAATCTCTTGGAAAATTTACAGAATGCTGGAAATTGCAGAAATAAAAATCAGCAATAATAAACAGCCATTAAAACACATTAAAACACTGATATTTTTGGTCAACGTGACCCTGGAAAAACCCCCTACAACTCTTGAAGAAAACCAGTTTGAGAGCTCTTCTTTATTTCTGGAAAATGCCTTTTTACAGTAAGAAATATTCAGCAAAAATCAGCAAGCAAAATTTTACAACTTATCTCAGCCTTGCTGAAAAAACTGCCCTGCTGAAATTTCGCTGTAGAAACACCGTTGCTGCAACACGGCTGCTGCAACTCAGCTGCTGATACACCGCTGCTGAAACACCGTTGCTGCAACTCCGCTCGCTGCTGATACACCGCTGCTGAAACACCGTTGCTGTAACACCACTCGCTGCTGATACACCGCTGCTGAAACACCGTTGCTGCAACACCACTCGCTGCCGATACACCGCTGCTGAAACACCGTTGCTGCAACACGGCTCGCCGCTGATACACCGCTGCTGAAACGCCGTTGCTGCAACACCACTCGCTGCTGATACACCGCTGCTGAAACACCGTTGCTGCAAGACCACTCGCTGCTGATACACCGCTGCTGAAACACCGTTGCTGCAACACCACTCGCTGCTGATACACCGCTGCTGAAACACCGTTGCTGCAACACCACTCGCTGCTGATACACGCTGCTGAAACACCATTGCTGCAACACCACTCGCTACTAATACACCGTCCAAAAATCACCTTTGCTCTCTTGCTCTCCTTCTCTCAATCTGCTCATGAAAGAATTGAATCGAATGTGATCTTTTCCTCCTTTTCCTCCTCCCTTAATATAACTCCAAGTGACTTTTGGGTGATCCAAGTGACTTTTGGGTGATCTCTAAATCCAATGGCTGAAATAGATTTAGATCAATGGCTGAGATTAAATGCAAATTTAAATCTCACTTTCTATTTTTTAATTCACCCCACTTTAATAAAGACCCACTTAGTCATTTATTTCCAAAGTCACTTTTCCTTTCTAATTTTTCATTGACTTATAAAAGTCACTTTAAAACTAGACTTAGTAACTTTATCACTTAAAGTCACTTTTAAATTAGATTTTAACTTTATAAAAATTATAAAGTCACTTTAGGAGAAAAATTAAAATCTTTTGGACACTTTTCCCTAGGCCAAAGATCAAAGCCTAAGGGAACCACCTATCCTCTGGTACCAAATTTCAACACTCCCTCTTACCGAGGAAGGTGTTCCTCACCACACCCATCTTGTCTCTGAAGTACACATGCTTGCCCCGTGGTAAGGCTTTGGTAAGAATGTCTGCTACCTGCTCATCAGTGGAAATATACTCAAGCTTCACAGCTCCCTTCTGAACATAGTCTCTGATGAAATGATATCTGATCCCGATATGCTTTGACCTGTCATGAAATACTGGTTCTCCGTGAGTTTAATGCAACTCTGATTATCAAAGTAAATCACTGAAGGTCTCAACGGTTGAACAAATAAGCCAAACAACATCTTGCGAAGCCAGATGGCCTCACAACTAGCTAGACTGGCTGCCATATACTCTGCTTCCGCTGAACTCAATGCTACTGACTGCTGCTTCCGGCTGAACCATGACACTACTGCTGAACCCAACCCAAACAACACCCTGAAGTGCTCTTCCTATCAGAAGCACAACCTGCCCAATCAGAATCAGTATAACCTGCCAACCTCACTCCATCCCCCTGCCTGTAGTCCAGACCATAATCCACTGTCCCCTGCAAGTACCGCAAAATGTGTTTTTCAGCCACCCAGTGAACCTTCCTAGGCTCAAACATAAACTGACTCATCGTGTTGACTGCAAAACAGATATCTGGTCTAGTGTTGACCAAATACATCAAGGAACCAATCAGCTGCCTGTACAATGTGGGATCCACCAACTCGGAATCCGAAGCATGAAGCTTCTTCCAGTTGGTAATCATCGGTGTCGACATGGGTCTACAATCCTCCATGTGGAATCTGCTAAGGATGTCCACAATATACTTCCCCTGCCCCAGGAAGAAATGCCCCTCCTCCTGCCACACCTCCAAACCCAAAAAGTAATGCATCAAGCCAATGTCCTTCATCTCAAACTCCGTCGCAAGATCTCTTTTGCAGTGCTCTATGAGTCTCTCTGCACCTGTAATGACCAAGTCATCCACATACAGCACCAGAATGAGAGGCTCCTCACCTATCACAATAAAGTAAAGGTTCGGATCTGCCTCACTCTTTGTGAAACCCATTCCCTGCAAATAAGTGTCTATCCTGGAGTACCAAGCTCTGGGAGCTTGCTTCAGGCCATAAAGGGCCTTCTTCAGTCTGCACACATGGGACTCCTTCCCATGCACCTCAAAGCCCTGTGGCTGCTCAATGTACACCTCCTCCTGTATGAAGCCATTGAGAAATGCGGTCTTCACATCCATCTGGTGGATCTTCCAACCCATCTCTGCTGCTATCGATATAATGGAGCGAATCGAAGTATATCGAGCCACGGGAGCGAAGGTCTCCTCATAATCAACTCCCTCTACCTGGGAGAACCCTCTAGCCACAATCCTCGCTTTGAATTTCTCAATGCTGCCATCTGCAGCATGCTTTACCTTGTAAAGCCATCTGGAAGTAACCACGGACTTGCCCTCAGGCCTCGGCACTACCTCCCAAACATCATTCTTCATTGTAGAAGAATACTCCTCCTGCATGGCCTCTCTCCAGACCTGCTGGCTAGCTGCCTCCTCATAGCTAGAAGGCTCAGAGTCAAGGATGCTAGTAACCATCGCCATATAGCTACAAAATCTCTCAGGTGGTCTACTCTCTCTGACCGGCCTCTTTGGCTCAGCAACAGATGTGGCATCTCTCAAGGTGTCCTGAAGCCACTTGGGCTTCCTCTTCCCTGAGCATGCTTCTCCCATAGGAGAATGAAACTCCTCCTCCTCATCACCATCAGTACCCTAAACTCCTGACTGTCTATCTGCTGTCCTCCTGCCTGCACCTGAACCTGTAGAAGCTGAGGTACCGTGTGAACTGTCCATCAGTGGACTCCCTAGTGAACTGCTCTGTGACCTACTCGGAGCGCCACCCCTCTGGCTCGGTGAGCCACTGCTCACTGATGGACCTGACATCCTCATAGATATACCTCCAGATCCTCCTAATCCTCCTGATCCCTGCCCACTGGATCCCTGTGACTGACTCAAATGCTGCTGAGGGTCTGGCTGATCCAGATACTCCAACTCCCGTGATCTCCTAAAGGCCCTGTCCTCCTCAAACTTCACATCCCATCTGACAACACTCTCCTCTGTGCAGGAATGTAAATCCGAAAGGCCTTTGAGGTCTCACTGTAGCCCACAAAGATACCCTTCTCTGCTGTGGGCTCTAGTTTGGTCCTCTTCTCCTTTGGTATATAGGAGTATGTAATGCATCCAAAGATATGAAGATGACCAATATCAGGCTTCTTCCCAGAAAAAGCCTCCTCCGGAGTCATGTGCCCCAATGCACGATGCGGACTCCTGTTCTGCAAGTAAACAGCTATGTTGCAGGCCTCTGCCCACAAAAACAATGGCAACCGCTGATCATGTAACATGGCTTTGGCAGCCCCTATGATGGATCTGTTCTTCCTCTCCGCAACCCCGTTCTGCTGGGGGTTGTAAGGAACAGTGAACTCCCTCCTGATGCCTACCTCCGCACAATAGTCAACAAACTCTCCAAGGGTGTACTCTCCTCCATTGTCCGACCTCAGGGACTTGATCTTCCGACCTGTCTGTGTCTCCACAAGAGCTCTGAACTCCTAAAACCGCTTGAAGACCTCACTCTTGGTCTTCAAGAAATAAATTCAGGTCCTCCTGGAGTGATCATCAATGAATAAAACATAATACTCATATCCACTCAAGGAAACATGAGACATCCGACCGCTCACATTAGAATGTATCAAATCAAGTATCCCAGTCGCTCTGCTGCCACTGCTGGGAAAAGGGGATTTGGCAAACTTGCCCATAGCACATCCTCTACAAGTATCAAAGTGATCAGTACTGAAATATGGCATACCTGTAGTGATCTCCCGCAAGGTCCTCAAGGCTCCATGATACATATGTCCCATCCTGCGGTGCCAAATCTCACACTGCTTAGAACTGCTAGCTCTGCTGTCGGTACTACTACTCAATGCCAAAAGGCGCTGGAATGCAAACCTGTACACCTTTGCATGACGTACACCTATCACTCTAGCTGACTCAGCTGGAGCGCCCCTGGGATACATCAACACCTGTCCTCCCCTGAACAGTACCTCATATCCTCTGTCCTCCAAAGCTGAGACAGATATGAGGTTCTCCCTCATCCCTGGCACATAAAGAACCTCTGTCACTTTCAAGGGAGGTTTGGACTCCCTCTGAAATGTCAGTGTCCCCACCCCGACTGCTCTAACAACTCTGTCATCACCGAGTACTACCTCAATATCAGTGCCACTCTCTGAAAGCTCCGAGAAGTACTCACGGACTCCTGTCATATGACGTGAAGCCCCACTGTCTACATACCAGATACCTGTAGATGCCCCGCTAATCGAGGGAAAAGCCTGCTCCCTCTGAACCTGTATGGCAGGTGATCCTGCACTAGAGGACTCACACATAGTGAATGCAAACTCCCGGTCAAAACGACCTGCAAAGTCCTCAATCTCTGCTGATGTTGCCAAACTCTGGTCCTTCCCCTTCTTCTTCTTCTTCTCCGGACACACAACTGCATAGTGTCCCATCTTTTGACAATTCCAACACTTCACCTTGGAATAGTCCTTCTGTGTGTTTACCTGTTTACCTTTACCTTTGCCTTTGCCCCCACCACTGCTTGTGGAAGCCTGCTTCTTCCCTTTGCCTTTCTTGCCTCCTGCCATCAGTGCTACATCCTCATCCTGCTCAACTGGCTTGGCTGCCCCAAGCTGACCTTTCCTGATCTCTGTCTGAATGCAATCATCCCAAAACCTCTCCCATGTGGGAAGGGTCTCACGTGCACAAACCCCATCAGCAAAGTTCATCCATGAACGGGGTTGGCCATTTACCGCAATCCGCACCAACTCAGTGGGTGGAATGGCCTCTCCAATCGCTGCCAACCCATCTCCCACATTAGTAATCTTAGTGAGATATCCAGATGCACTATCATTGCCCATCTTAATGTTCTTCAGTTTCTCTTTCAGAACCATTTTCCGGTTCTCATTGGTACTCTGGTAGAGATTGGACAATGTTGTCCACATCTCATGGGCATTGCTCTTACCTCTCACATGAGGAATGCAATGGCCTTTGATTCCATCTAGAATCAGCCTCTTACTCTTGTTGTTCTTTCTATTATAAGCAGTCAACTGAGTAGCATCAGTAGGCACAAGAACAGGGGTTTGTGTGGTATGCACCATGATGTCCCAGACTTCTGCCTCCTCAAAGATACTCTGCATTCTCTCCTTCCAAACGCTG
>APFE030085875.1:122593-139065 GCA_000404065.3 Pinus taeda
CTAGCTGACTCAGCTGGAGCGCCCCTGGGATACATCAACACCTGTCTTCCCCTGAACAGTACCTCATATCCTCTGTCCTCCAAAGCTGAGACAGATATGAGGTTCTTCCTCATCCCTGGCACATAAAGAACCTCTGTCACTTTCAAGGGAGGTTTGGACTCCCTCTGAAATGTCAGTGTCCCCAACCCGACTGCTCTAACAACTCTGTCATCACCGAGTACTACCTCTACATCAGTGTCACTCTCTGAAAGCTCTGAGAAGTACTCACGGACTCCTGTCATATGACGTGAAGGCCCACTGTCTACATACCAGATACCTGTAGATGCTCCGCTAATCGAGGGAAAAGCCTGCTCCCTCTGAACCTGTATGGCAGGTGATCCTGCACTAGAGGACTCACACGTAATGAACGCAAACTCCCGGTCAAAACGACCTGCAAAGTCCTCAATCTCTGCTGAAGCTGCCAAACTCTAGTCCTTCCCCTTCTTCTTCTTCTTCTCCGAACACACAACTGCATAGTGTCCCATCTTTTGACAATTCCAACACTTCACCTTGGAATAGTCCTTCTGTGTGTTTACCTGTTTACCTTTACCTTTGCCTTTGCCCCCACCACTGCTTGTGGAAGCCTGCTTCTTCCCTTTGCCTTTCTTGCCTCCTGCCACCAGTGCTACATCCTCATCCTGCTCAACTGGCTTGGTTGCCCCAAGCTGACTTTTCCTGATCTCTGTCTGAATGCAATCATCCCAAAACCTCTCCCATGTGGGAAGAGTCTCACGTGCACAAACCCCATCAGCAAAGTTCATCAATGAACGGGGGAGGCCATTTACCGCAATCCGCACCAACACAGTGGGTGGAATGGCCTCTCAAATTGCTGCCAACTCATCTCTCACATTAGTAATCTTAGTGAGATATCCAGCTGCACTATCATTGCCCATCTTAATGTTTTTTAGTTTCTCTTTCAGAACCATTTTCCGGTTCTCATTGGTACTCTAGTAGAGATTGGACAATGCTGTCCACATCTCATGGGCATTGCTCTTTCCTCTCACATGAGGAATGCAATGGTCTTTGATTCCGTATAGAATCAGCCTCTTACCCTTGTTGTTCTTTTTATTATAAGCAGCCAACTGAGTAGCATCAGTAGGCACAACAACAGGGGTTTGTGTGGTATGCACCATGATATCCCAGAGTTCTGCCTCCTCAAAGATACTCTGCATTCTCTCCTTCGAAACGCTGTAATTTGTATGCCCATCCAACCTATCCTCCACCCTCAATCCCAATGACATCCTGCTGCCCTAAAACTGAAAAATAGCGCTGCTGTAGTAAAGATAAAACCTGCTGTTTATGAAAAATCAGCTTGCTGGAATTTTCTGAGTGAAAAATCAGCAGCTGTAATTTTTCCTTTTGCTGTCCCAAACTGTCCTTCAGCACTCAAGCTCTGATACCATGTAAAAATTTCTGTTTTCCCACCCCGAGTTTCAGTTTCTCCTTATTTCTCCCATGTAGTTAAATGCCCTTTCCCATAAATATACATTCAACAGGCTGGAAAAAATAAATTTGCTGAAAACACAAATTCTGGAAAATTTACAGAATGTTGGAAATTGCAGAAATAAAAATCAGCAATAATAAACAGCGATTAAAACACATTAAAACACTGATATTTTTGGTCAACGTGACCCTGGAAAAACCCCTTACAACTCTTGGGGAAAACCAGTTTGAGAGCTCTTCTTTATTTCTGGAAAATGCCTTTTTACAGTAAGAGAAATATTCAGCAAAAATCAGCAAGCAAACTTTTACAACTTATCTCAGCCTTGCTGAAAAAACTGCCCTGCTGAAACTTCGCTGTAGAAACACCATTGTTGCAACACGGCTGCTGCAACTCAGCTGCTGATACATTGCTGCTGAAACACCGTCGCTGCAACTCCGCTCGTTGCTGATACACTGTTGCTGAAACACCGTTGCTGCAACACCACTTGCTGCTGATACACCGCTTCTGAAACACCGTTGCTGCAACACCACTCGTTGCTGAAACACCGATGCTGCAACACCACTCGCTGCTGATACACCGCTGCTGAAACACCGTTGCTGCAACACCACTCGTTGCTGATACACCGTCCAGAAATCACCCTTGCTCTCTTGCTCTCCTTCTCTCAATCTGCTCATGAAAGAATTGAATCGAATGTGATCTTTTCCTCCTTTTCCTCCCTTAATATAATTCCAAGTGACTTTTGGGCGATCCAAGTGACTTTTGGGTGACTTTTGGGTGATCTCTAAATCCAATGGCTGAAAATAGATTTAGATCAATGGCTGAGATTAAATGCACATTTAAATCTCACTTTCTATTTTTTAATTCACCCCACTTTAATAAAGACCCACTTAGTCATTTATTTCCAAAGTCACTTTTTAATTCACCCCACTTTAATAAAGACCCACTTAGTCATTTATTTCCAAAGTCACTTTTCCTTTCTAATTTTTCATTGACTTTATAAAATTCACTTTAAATTAGACTTAGTAACTTTATCACTTAAAGTCACTTTTAAATTAGATTTTAACTTTATAAAAATTATAAAGTCACTTTAGGAGAAAAATTAAAATCTTTTGGACACTTTTCCCTAGGCCAAAGATCAAAGCCTAAAGGAACCACCTGTCCTCCGGTACCAAATTTCAACATTTTTTCTTGAAAGAAGGTGAGTCCTCCATTGGTAGGTACTTTAACCGTTCTTGCAATCACGTGCTTTCATTTACTGTTACGGGCATATTAATATGGATCATGGGGCAAACTGGATGATTGACCAATCTTGATTCTATTCTTGTTCCCACACTTCACTTAGGGGCTAAGTAACCGGATTCGTCCATATAGCCCGGCGAACTGGAATCCTGCATGTCCGGTATGATTTGCCCAAAAATCGAATCCTAAACTCGGATTCTTCGAATCCTATTAGGATTCGTCGAATCCTAAACGAATCCCAATTTTGGCCAGCGAATCACGATTCCAGGATTCGTATCCCAGAAAAGTGACTGCCGCGGGTTAAAAAAGGCCGCATTTCTTCATTTCATTCACGCTGTTTATCATTTGGGTCTACATTATTTGAGCTGTTTGCAAGGAGAGAAGGGTTTGGAGCAAGGAGCTAAGGGAGTAGAGCGTTCGGCAAGGACACTGGCATTGCACCAGCACTACCTATGTCACACATTTTGATTTGATGACTTAATGAGAAAACTACAGTTGTCAGTGTGTTTATCTTACTATCTTGTAGTTGTAAGTTGTCTTTCATTTATGAATTATGAATTATGATTTATGTGACCACTGACATGTATTTGAATTTTGTATATACTATGCATGCTATAGATGAAGATCTATGTTTGAAATGAATAAACTTGTATCATTAATTAAAATTTGTGTAAGAAATATCTAATTTTTAATATATATTATATATATATTATATATATATATATATATATATATTATATATTGTTTTTTAAATATATATATACATATTTTTAATAAAATAATATATAACGAATCCTACGTGTCCTGTTCCAGGGGGTCAACGTGTCCGAATCCGATACTACAAATCTCGAATCCTACGAATCCTGAATCCCCGTGTCAGGTGACTTAGCTTGGGGGTTTTGTTTTTAACTCTAGTCCAGTGGGACCTCCTCCGAGGCCTTAAGGTTTAGGAAGGGCACTACTAGGGAGGTGCTGATTGATATAGCATGTCCAAAGTAATACATACGTACCAGTGTCCATCTTTCCATGTTATTCATCTTTATTCTTTGGGGCTATAGGTCATTGGTCATTGGGATTGGCACCTATTATCGCTCAAACTAGCAAGGTTGGCAAGGTTCAACCAAGCTCTGCTCAACGCTGTAACGGTAAGCATTGTTGTGAAATTTCGTTGAAATTGCAACAACTGGAATTTACTCTCCTAATTGATAAGCAATTTAATTGTTTACAACAATTAACGAATAAATCACACTGCAATTCTTCACAAAATAAATATGTTGTGGAAGTAAAATCAGGAATTGAGAAATAGATGCACACACATAAAATCGACACAAAGTCCCCAGAAAAACCTCGATGGGAAAACTAGTGCAACAGATGTGGGTTTATTTTATTATTATGCAACAAATTTGGAGAGTACAATAATTTGGATGCCTAATTGGGAATCGTCTAGCAAATATCTAGGCAAAATAATATGGAGAAAATTTCTCCCTTCTGCAATCAATTTGGCCTCCACTGGCCTGCTCGAACCGTACACTGGCAAACTCTCTTTGCCTGGATATCGCACTGCTTGGCCTGGATAATTCACACTGCCTGCAAACTGGCTCCAAGTGAGCCGTCCAACTTCACTCTTATTGAGAAATCTAGGGCAACGGGATAAACTGATTTCTCTTCTATTAGTAACTGTTTGTGAGTGCTTTTTACTTCTTAGATTAGGATATTCTCTTACTTAGATTATTAGTGTTCTTCTTCTTCAAACAATTACCAATGCATAAATCATAAAGAGATAAGAGACACAGAATGTACGCTATCAGCTAGTGCCAAAACCTCTCCCACTTGAGAAGAAAACCCGAACAAATTTATCTTCTTATAGAGATTCCAATTGACAAATACCAAGACCAAGACCCTTGACCTATTTGCCACTCCAAGACCAAGACATAAAACTTCTTTGATGAAGTCTTTCTTCCCTTAGTCAACAATAGTCAACCCTCTTGCTTCTAACTTCTTCTCGGCTATTCTTCCACTTCGGCTTCCTTCTGCTACAGATTTGCACTTTATTTCGGCCCTAGTTGCAACACATATGGTGATCTAACCTTTTCATTTCCTTCGCTTGGACTGGTAAGCTTTCTTCTTCAACTCAGCTTCTTGAATACTCCTTGATTAGGCCTTTAGCACAACAAGGAGATCTTCGACCCTTTTCTGCAGTAGTAACCCTCTTCTTTCCTTGCACGTGTGAGTGGAGATTAGCCCAAAAACAATCCCAAACAAATCTTCTTCTAGTTTTCCTCTTTCGCTTGAGAGAGACTTCTTATAAGATCTTCGTACTCCTTTTCTGCCTTAGACCTTGACCGAACTGCAGACTTGATGACCACTGAAATCCTTGCTTTGAAATGAGGCCGAGCTGCCTATTTATAGTGGTTTGCTAGTGATAATAAGCCGACTTGTCATACAACTAGGCTGACTTGTCATTTGGAGAGATATCATTAGTCCTTTTGAAGCCGACTTGAAGGGAGATGCTTGTGCTTGTCTTGGAGGGCTATCTATACTTATCTAATGACTCATACAAAATGTAACATGCCCAAGAAGGGTTCTTCATACATGACATTGACTCAATTTGACTTTTATGACTAGACGACAAAACCTAAAGGCTCACATTGGGAGCCATTACTAAAAATAAAATTCCTTGCTCATGAAACCCATGAGACAAGCATTACAACAATAATAATTTTATTTTTCTTCTTTTCATCAATTACATAAAATCACATTTACACATGTCATTATGAAGACCGAACCTAGTTACACTTTTCAACATTCCCTCTTAACTAGGGAGATATTGATAATGGTACTTGGACATTCCCAATCTGAAGAATTTCTCATAAGAAGAGTCGGATTGGTAACCCATCTGTTTAGCATTATCAACCAACATTGTAACATAGCAAGGCCTTGACTAACAACTCTATCTCTCCATGAGATCTGAGCTCAATGCTGGCGAGACCAATGATGTATAGACACCCTCATCATTGTCTCTCTCAGAACATACCCCACCCGGGTTCTCAGGGTGTGTTCCACTAGGACTATTCTTATCTTGGATTCCCAGGCCTCAAAGAATATCGGTCCTCTATGACTACTCTTATTTTGGATGCCTTAACTCATCTTCAAAGAGTATCAGATGCCAAATGTTTACCCAATCTTCCATTTTATCTTCCCAACTGAAGACAATAATGATGTGTCTATCTCTCCCTCTTAATGAGGGAGGACATATCTATTCCAGTAAAGGAATGTACTCATTCCTATGGAAGGAATGTATCTAAGCTCCCTCTTGGCTTAAGAATTTCCAAGTAAGAAACATGTTTCCAGGCTCCCTCTCAATTAGGGACCTACAACATCTCCTCAGGTGGAGATGATGGGACAACCAACTGCTTGAAGAACTCTTCCTCACGATGTCATGAACTTCTTTTCATTATCTACGTAGTCTTCATGTTTGGGACTTCTACATAGGTCACCGACCATCCATCACTTTCATCCATGAGTCAGCGATGTCATCATCAGAAAGTGATCCATCATTCCATATATGACCTTCCTTCATGCCATGTTTACTTAAGGATCTTTCATCCCACTACATGTGCATCGGTGGTGGAAGACATCCATAGATCTTCCCTTGGCATCCCTCATTTTCCTTTGGGTAATCTAGACTTCCTGCATCAACTTCCTTGATCGAAAGAGTTTCAATCCCTTGATCTGCTTCTCCTTTTAAGTCATCATACCATCATCCCAAGAATTCCACAAGTTTGGAATTCTTGATGAAACACTTGCTTCCCCTCATGATCGGTGAACCTTTCAATGGAGATACCATCAGAGAATCTTAAGGATCTAAAGTATCCCCATCAGTGGATGTTTCCTACCATGTACTAGATGACTTTGCCACTTATGTTTTCAATGAGATTCCCAAGAGTTATATCCTTGACTTACATAGATTCTAACCATCTTTCATGCTTCTCTATGATGATGTCCCAAGCTCTTGTTTTCAATGCTTCTATGATGCCTTGATGCATCCCATTATTTTACATAGTGAATCATGATAGCCATATCTTACAACAAAAGACTTAGGAATTTGAAAAGAACTTATGTGAGGAAGACTATCTCAATAGTGGAGATCTATTACTTCCTCCTTGGATTTTTTCTTTTTAGCTTCCTCCACTTCCTCGATGATGTGGGTTTCTTCTCTTCCTCATTTTTTATTGTCCTTCTTGAGCTTAGGACAATCTTTCCTATAGTGCCCATATTCTTGACACCCATAGCATTGTATTTTAGCCATGTTCTTCTTCTTTGACAAAACTTTGCAAAATTTCCTTTTATTATTGCCATTGCAGCATATGCTTGATTTTGCTCACCTGCTCCCACATCATATTTGGCCTTTAGTCTACATTCTTCAATCTTGCAAAATGACCATAGATCTTGTAATGGAGTAGCTTCTTTCTTCCCTTAAATACTTGAAGTAAAGTTACTCCACTCTTCTGGTAGTGCATTTAATACCACTGTAGTCATTTCTCTATCAATGCATCTTTTATCAATTATGAACCTAATTAGGTTTAGGTATTTGATGTCTGAAGTCTGAATGCTTTGATGCTTCCATTATAAGAATTTGACATAATTAACCTCATGCTTCTATATGTATTTAGTTGTACTTGCTATTAAAGTTTTGCAGGTATACAATCTTCAAGACGTTGGAGATATTCGTAATTGAAAAATAATGATGGGCATTATGAAGGAAGCTATAAGGATGATGATGATGAAGATGACCTTGATGAAGTCGTGAAAGGTTGAAGCTTCTCCGATATTATAGAAGAAGAAAATTGTTGATCTCCTTAAGTTAAGAGGAAGCATGATTAACAGAAAAGAGTACATCTCCCCAGTTGAGAGGGAGGGCATATTATGATAGTCACGATGGATAACTTGAAGAAGAAATCAGAGAATGAATTGATCTGTAATGTATTGAGGATGTCTTGGTGCTACTGAAGAAAGTGAAAGAAGATAAGCTTCCGAATAGTTTAATATGAATAACTAAGTGGCATCAAGATGATTGAGAACCTAGAAGGTTTGTGTTTACTTGTATATGTATATTTGAAAGTTTATCACTGATTGGAGTTTGTGTTTGAACAAGTGAATCTCTCCATAAAGAACAATGAACGCTTGGGAAGCATGCTTGGACAAATGGATATATCTAGTTTATTAGGGAGAGGTGAAGCATCTAATGGCAGATGCTTTGGAGGACATCTGGTCAGCCTATGTGTTGATGTCTAGATCTCGAAGAGGGGGGGTGGCGTTGGTCATGGAGCTCTGACCTTGGATATGCACCTAGATTCCTGGGTTGATTGTTAGCAAGTAAGCCTGGCGGTACCTACACTCGTTGAAAGCTTGAGTCCTTCTTATTCCCACCTGAATAGATTACCTTGGTTAGGTATCTAGTCCATAGCATTGAGTGCGCTGAACTCTTTATAGTTCATTTCATTTTGAGATCTTCCATGTACCTTCATATGTATGGAATTATGAATACCTCCCTAGTTAAGAGGGAGTGTTGAAGAATGTAACTAGTGTCGGTCTTAATACTTGTACTTGTCAAAAGAAATTTTATTATTAAATAAATTGGCTTATTAAAGCATGGGTTTCATGCTTGGGTCAATGATCAATAGGTCAAAACACCCATTGTGTGCTCTAGGATTTTTTATTCAAATTTATTATGTAAACCCTTCTTGGGATCATTAATCTTAGTCATGTTGAACCCTCCATCCATCAAACAGCTCAAGTCGGCCTCTAAATTGGCTCTATTTTCGTCCTCTACAAGCTGGCTTATCAATCCTTCATGTTGGCTCAAATTATATGCAGAAACAATTATTTATACCCTAGTAGATTCAGCTCATTTGGAGGAAGATAATTTTTGCGGTCTAAAAAAGAAGTGCGAAGTACCACTACGGGTCGAAGGTTATCATTGCAGGTCGAAGCTACAGCTCAAGGGCTGAAGGTCTATTACATGTTGAAGTTATTACAGACTATAACTTTATTGCAGAAACCAAAATTTGTTTGCAGAAAAAAGGTTGAATTGTAGGAGGATTCTATGTTTAGTGAGCTTGATGGATGGAGGGGTAAAAGTTAGTGTCAAAAGTCTTGATTGTCTTACTTTGATTTGAATTTATTGAAGCAAGAGTTCTTGACTGGGTTTTCCCCTACTTAGGGGTTTTGCCTTGGTTGTGTGCTTACATCTTGTGTCCTCTTTTGTTTATTGATTGGCATTAGTCTTGATGATAAGAACAAAAAAAATTGGAAGAAGAATTAATAATGAAACATCACAAGATAATGTCATAATAAGAGAAATCGATTAAAGTAAAATCCTATATTGCCGCCCTAATGGATTTCTCAACAGAAAGTACCCAAAAATTAGAATGCAACCAGATCATGAAGGAAAGTTATGCCATGCCACAAGCTGCCTCGTTCATCAAAATTTTTACTATGGGTACCCATGCTAAAGGGAAGAGTAATAACTCCAACTAAAATACCCTAGCTACACAAGTGTTAATTCCTCCATTCAAAAAGGGAAAGAAGAGGTATGTCCAATGGACATTGCATACCCTATACTAAATCTTGAAAAACAATGAAAATGAAGGCATATTTTTTTTTCTTACTAGTGAATATAGATATGGTATATTGGAGTAGATCTCAACTTCACAAATGTTTAGCTGATGGTAATGAAAACTATAGATTTGCCCTTGTTTTTTTGATGAAAATGGTCACACTACCCTCAAAGCACAGTCTCCCTTATGAAAATTCAGAAATGAAGTTCAAAACCTCCAACCAACATTTAAATCCGCATTTTAAAAGAGTAGAGTGATAATTTCTCGTCGTCTCGCAATGATTTTGAAAAGGAAAAATTATCTTAGTAATTAATGACAATATTATCACCAACCTAGATTTCACCAATATTATTATGATACATTTGATAATTGCACAATAAGTGCAACATTCGTTCCACCCAGAGAAAAAATGAAGATATGCTTGTGACAAAGAAATTACCTAGGTGAAATTATTCACGTGTTATGGAACATCAATGAAACTAGGAAAACACTAGGGAAATACACCACATTGTTAGAGAACACTTGCGACTAAGACATGAACTAACCATGCAATACAAAGTGAAAAAGTGACTAGAACGTGGGTAGGTGATTTCCATTCCACAGGTGAAGTGAAAAAGTGACTAGAACATGGGTAGGTGATTTCCATTCCACAAGTGAAGCAACTCTTACCAACATTCCAATTCTTTTAAGGTTAGATACATTATGCCACCCTGCAAAAATATGGCTCATATGATCCAAATCACATGTGCAATACTCACGTGATATAGGGGGTAATAGGACCCATATGACCTTATGGAGTGTTTTTAAAGGATTACACTTAATGGGTTCATGAGGTTCATCAAATAAGTATATTCTTAGAGCTTCTATCCATTCAAGCATGTGCATTTGATGATATTCAAGCAAAGGTTAAAGAAGCTTAGGCAGAAGAAGATACATGGTCGAGCTACACTTTGTTCCTTGGAATTTGGGGACAAAGCTTATTTATGGGGGACAACATGTTGTGTAGCTATACACAACATATTTTGTAAATGAACAATTACGTTTGTAAACTCATTAATGCCCCATTACTAATTTAGCTGAGATTATAAATGAGTCATCAGTGATCACTAAGTTAGTGGGTAGGTGTTAGATATATGCATTAATGACTCACCACTATATTATTGGACATGTATTATGAGAGTTGTAGTAAAAGAGCCCCTCCCCCGCCACCCCCACTTCTAATCAACTGATTCTACTATTAATACAAATATATTACTCTATTAAGTATAATTACCTGTAGATGTCTTCCTCCATGCTTTGGGATTTGCAAGTCAAAATCCAACCTTGGCATGTAGGTGTTCTCAATCCTTTGTTTCTTTGTCTTGTTTATTTAGTTAATTGTAGTTATTGTTGTTGTTGTTCCATTTTGAGCTTTGGAATGCTTCATCAATTATATAACATGGCTTTTATTATATTGAATTATAGTGGGGCATTATACTCCAATAGATAGATCATCACCTTCTAAGGGAGCTTCACAATTGTAAATTCTGCCTCTATGAACTTGAGACTAAAGGCCACTTCATCTTTAGATTCCCTATCTATTATGAGATCAGGGATGGTATTATTGCTTGTTTAAGGATACCTATGTTTCTTTGAAGACCCTTGTAGAATGAGGACCAAAGATGTCTAGCCTTATGTCTTTTTGGGATGTTCCTTTTGCTTTAGAGGACTCCTAGTGGGTGATCTTCTGGGTAATCATTTCTAGACTTATTACCTCCTATTTGAGTCTAGATATTTCCAATAGAGGCAGACTGCTTGACCATGGCTTGACTACATAATCAATCAAACAAAACAAGCTTAGGGTCTTCCATCCAGCTAAAATCCTGACCCTCATCACCAACTTCTTTTTGACCTTGGATGACAGAGATGTCGAGTTCTAGTTCTCTTGAACTAAATCTTCTACTTTGTGACCCCTCAATTCCTCTTTCCCAAACTTTGGGGTTGCTATACTTCTCTTATTGCTTCCCTTTTATCTTTTCCCACTTTTTCACTCTAGTGTTTTAATGCTTATTTTGTCTTCTTTCCAAAGATTCTTTTGCACTCACTTTGCTTTCATCTTTTCGTTGTAGGTTTTGTAGTCCCATTGACCAATTTTGGCATTTAGTGGACATTAATACATGTAAATTAAGCTTACCATCAATAAGTGAAGAACTCCATTTGTCGATAAAAGATTGTAATATGGATTGGCAAGATATCATTGAAATGGAAGAGAGCATCTCTGAAGTAGACTTTCTATAATTAGGTAGATAAGTCATCCAACAAATCCTTGAAACACCCAATTTCATCCTTAAAAAATGTAATATTCCTAATTAGCCATGGCTAATTGGAATATTCGATTTTGCCCAATTTTTGCCTTCTATAGTTATTTATAAATAAAAAAGTGAGGACGAGGGACATAACTCACTTTAAGAATAAAAAGTCACTTCCTACTAGCACAACGTTGTGACTTAAGGAGGAGCCAAGGGGGCCAAAGGGAGGACGTAGAAATGGGGCCCACGCAGACACATGGAGGGACTGCGCAGGAGGGAAGAACACATGGCAAGAGGGGAATCACGCAGGAGGAGGTGAGCCTAGGGATTGTGAGAGGCAGAGGCTATAAAATAGAGAAGAGCCCCTCATTTTGGATCATCCAGTTATGTGCATTTTGAGCTAGTCGTTTCGACTTCTGAGCACGCTGGCTATTTAGCTAGTCTGCAACATTGTTTAGTGCATTGAGTGTCTCCGTTCAGAGATCTCACCCTTAGCCCTAGGGGATATTGAGTGCCTACTCGGGCAAGGTATTTCCATCGGTATTTCAGCAGTAGTTTATCAGCGTTTCAGCAGCAGTTCATCAGCTTTTTGGACTACTGCGCAGCACCTGGAGAGGGACGCAGTTCTTTTTGGTTGCAGTGCTGGATTGGGGTTAGCAGGTGGATTTATGCTAGGTGATTGAGCAGGGATCTAGCTCTTGTCTCATTGGAGGATTTTTGGCAGGGTTTCAGGCAGTGTTTCAGGCAGAGTTTAGAGGGGTTTCTTCAGTGGCAGCGCAGGGCATTGAGGAACTGCGCAGAACACCAAGGGGGTGTTTTTCGGGGGTTGACCATTCCAGGAAAGCTTTCTGGGTTTTTTTGGGTTTCTTGAGTAGAGCCCGAATCCAAAGTTTCAGCTTTTTTTGAGGAGGGGAGCAGCCCCAAATCATCATTTGTTTTCTTGTAGCAGCAGCAGCACAGCAACAACATCCACGCAGAGAGGCCATTCTTGTCATTCTGAGAGTATTTCTTCACTTGCCTTGTGCAAGTCGAGGTGCCATCTGTCTGATCACCTCTTGTACTCATTTTATTGCTCAGTATAATAAAATGGCTTAGCATTTCTCGCTGCATTTCTTGCATATTTGCTTATACTATCGGTTTACATTATTATATGTTGTTCCACTGTTATTTTATCACTTCTGGGTTATTATATCATTTGCACGTATTTGGTTGGAGTTTTTGCTGGGGTTTGAGGAATATTCCGGGTTAGGAATATTACAGTGGTATCGGAGCATAGATCTGGCTCAGCCTGTGGAGCTAGCAATCTATGACACCAGGGGAAAAACCCTACATTTGTTACAAAGGTAGGAGGTACAGAGACACTGAATGTAGGTTGGAGAATACCTACGGAGAGGGAGACTGTGTTCCTGTGGCGGATGCAGAACAAGAGGAACCAATGGTAAACGCAGAACAGAGAGAGCCAGTAGTGGACGCAGAGCAGATGGTAGATGAGGACGGGAAGAGATTTGCGGACATGCTCCTTAAATCTGTGCAAGATTTGTCAAGGCAGATTGAGGTGATGGGGCAGAGATTCACGACAATAGAGGCCAGATAGCGTGAGAGCCCATGAGTTTTCCAGATTGGTGAGGGATCAGGTGCATCCACCCACTTGCCAAAGCAGCGTGATACTGCGCAGCAGGTGGCCTTACATGCCCCTACACGCTCTACCATGCCCACTTTCTTAGGAGCAGACACGGGGATTGTAGCCCAGCAGGAGGCAAAGCCTGGACATATGGGCGATTATTTTGCAGAGTACCAGGCCTATGGGCAGGAGTTTAGGGAAGCCCTCTCATTCAGAGATTTTGTTCAACTCCGATGGGATAGCAAACCTCGCGATCATCATAGAGGGTACTGGCATTACCATGATGGCGACACCCACCGTGCAGTGAGTAGATTCCACTTGCCTATGTTTGATGTCTCATCAAACAATTCGGCAAAGTCTTGGGTGGAGAAGTTGGACATTTATTTCCAGCTTAACCAAATGTCGGAGGCAGAGGCCATCAAGGTGGCAACGTTACATTTGAATGGCGAGGCCCAGGATTGGTGGTTTCATGGGATGGTTACACTGGGGCACTCCACAGTGATGACATATGCCGAGTTTACCAGGAGACTGATGGAGCGATTTGATTGGAGCGATCCAGAGCAACATTTCGTTGAGCTGACAAGGCTCAAACAGACAGGGAGCCTGGAGACCTACATTGCAGATTTCTTGAGGGTCTCTGTAATGGTGCCAGACCTATCCATGGCACGGAGGGTCTATATGTATGTTGAGGGGTTAGCAGAGCCACTTCGGGGTTTAGTCCGATCCACTAAACCAACCACAGTCGAGGACGCTATTAGCAGGACTCGAGACTTACAGGATGTCTTACCCAAGACCCGAACACCTTACCCCCAGAGACAGACTTTTCAGTCTAAGGGGAAGGATGTGAGGATTCCTCCTCCAAAGGGGAATCCAGGACGAGTATAGCTTGACGACGATGCCAGGAGGGAGCTGAAGAAGAAGCAGTTGTGCTTCACCTGTCAGGAGCCATGGGCACCAGGACATAGATGTGCTGCTGGCAAAGCACATTTTATTGAGGTCTTCTCCGAGAGCAGTGGAGAAGAGGATGACGAGGAGGATGTGGAGGCATGAGATACCCATGCCATACAGGGGCCTTTGCCACCTCCACCACCAGCAGTAGGTGGTGCATCTTTTGCACCCACCGGAGGGGTCCTTGCAGCGTTGCGAGGAGTTCCCAAGTATCTGATGCTACGCGTACGAGGGACAGTAAGTGGCTAGCGCGTATCAATTTTGGTTGACAGTGGGGCAACCCACAACTTCATCGATGCACAGATGGTTGAGCGGAGGGTATTCAGACATAGAGCTTCGATGGGTTTTCAGTATTGGTCCCAGGAGATCAGACCATGACGTGTGCTTGTTATGCTCCAGAGCTTTCAGTGACGATGGGCACCTACACATTGACTGATCACTTTTTCGTGGTCGATATTCCGGACACAAACATGATACTGGGTGTTCAGTGGCTCATTACTCTAGGGAAGGTCACGACGGATTGGAAGACCCTAGAGATGGAGTGGGATGATGAGAAGACAGGGAGGCATGAGAAGGTACGGGGGCAGCACACATATCCGCCTCAGACTGTGTCGGCTCATCGGATGGAGGCAGTCTTCCGGAAGGGAGACATAGAGTGGGTAGTGGAGCTGCGTGCATTAGAGGCAGGGACTATAGGGCAGACGGTACATCTAGAGATCTAGTCCATGCTTGATCGGTATGCCATAGTGTTTGGAGAGATTCCACTAGGACAGCTACTGGATCTTGGGTTTCAGCACACTATCGAGCTTGAGCAGCGCATCCAGGTAGTGATCACCACCTCCTATAGGCACCCCAAGGCCTATTGGGACGAGTTTGAGCGGGCTATCCAAGAGTTGCTAGCTCTTGGGCACATTCAACCGAGCACAAGTCCTTTTGCTTCTTCTGTGGTGGTGGTGAAGAAGAAGGATGGTACATTAAGGATGTGCATTGACTACAAGGCCCTGAACAAGAAGACCCTGAAGAACAGGTACCCCATACCCAGGATCGATGAGTTGATGGACGAGTTGACGGGAGCACGATTCTTCTCAAAGATCGATTTGAGATCTGGGTACCATCAGATTCGCGTGAGGGAACAGGACATTCCCAAGACCGCCTTCAGGTGTCATTATGGGCACTTTGAGTTCTTGGTGATGCCTTTTGCGCTAACCAACGCCCCCGCTACATTTCAGTCCTGCATGAATCACATCTTTCGTAGTCACTTGAGGAAGTTTGTGTTGGTATTCTTTGATGACATTCTCATTTACAACAGGACTTGGGAAGAGCATCTCCGACGCATTGAGACAATATTGCATATCTTATAGGAGCAACAGTTCTATGCCAAACTCTCGAAGTGTGAGTTTGGGTTGACGGAGATGTTGTATCTGGGACACATCATAGTATTGGACGGAGTGAGAGTCCACGGGGAGAAGATCAGGGCCATCAAAGAATGGCCGGAGCCGAGAAATGTGACGGAACTTCGGGGATTCATTGGCATTTGTACTTACTACTGGAAGTTCGTCAAAGGTTTTTCACAGCTTGCTGCACACCTGACAGATTTGACGAGGAAGGGGGCTTTCAGTTGGTCAGATACAGCACATCGAGCCTTTGACAGGCTCAAGGAGGTTATGAGCAGCTGTCCAGTGCTTGCGTTGCCAGATTTTACGCAGCCTTTTGTTTTGGAGTGTGATGCGTTGGGAGAGGGGATCGACGTAGTGTTGATGCAGGGAGGTCACCCTATAGCCTTTGAGAGCTGGAAGCTCCTTCCGCACGAGAGGTTGTATTCTATATACGACAAGGAGATGCTGGCCATCATGCATGCGTTGGCTAAGTACCGGCAATATTTGGTGGGTAACAGGTTCAGGGTGAGGACTGATCACAACAGACTCAAGTTCTTTTTGGAGCAGAAATGGCTATAGGAGAGGCAGCCGAAGTGGATCAACAAGATCCAAGCATATGACTTTGACATTGAGTATGTCAAGCGTAAGAACAACGTGGTAGCAGATGCCCTTTCACGTAGACCAGCCACGTTGTCTCTTATGAGCTTGGATACAGACTGGAGGGCTCGACTCTTAATAGAGTACTCCAAGGATAGGTTTGCATGTGAGGTTCTGATGGGTAGGTGGCAGATGACAGGTACAGGGTGGTCGATGAGATCATCTATTACAGGGACCGGATCTTCTTGACTGAGGGGTCTCAGCTCAAGAAGAAGATACTCCAGGCATCACATGACTCAC
>APFE030085875.1:139087-155416 GCA_000404065.3 Pinus taeda
TGTCACCATTCTATGCTTTATATGGGTATCATCCTTTATCCTTTGTTGACGTGATGTTTGGTGATAGCAAGGCTCCCAGAGCCAAGATATGGATCCAAGAGAGTCAAGATATTCTCCGAGCTCTCAAGGACAACATGGCTACAACACAGAACCAGCAGAAGATGTATGCCGACAAGGGTCAGGTGGAGAGACAATTCGAGGTAGGGGACATGGTCTACCTATGGTTACAGCCATACCGCCAGTCGTCACTAAAGCAGAAGGGGGCTGAGAAGCTTAAGCCCCGCTTTTATGGGCCGTACAGGGTGATACGCAGGGTTGGACAGGTTGCATATGAGTTGGCGCTGCCCCAAGGCAACGAGATTCATAATGTTTTCCATGTATCATGCCTGGAAAAGGCATTGGGGCAGCTGGTGACAGTGACAGATGAGCTACCACCCACGGATGACGAGGGGCATTTGGTATTGCAGCCGGAGGCTATCATTGATACCAGGGAGAGGCAACTATGGAACAAGACGGTCTGGGAATTCTTGGTGAGGTGGAAGAATTTGCTGGATGAGGATGCCACTTGGGAGAGTGAGAAGATCTTGCAGCATCCATCACTTCAGTTGCTTGAGGAAAAGCAACATTTTGGCGGGGGAGACTGTAATATTCCTAATTAGCCATGGCTAATTGGAATATTCGACTTTGCCCAATTTTTGCCTTATATAGTTATTTATAAATAAAAAGTGAGGACGGGGGACATAACTCACTTTAAGAATAAAAAGTCACTTCCTAGTAGTACAATGTTGTGACTTAAGGAGGAGCCAAGGGGGCCAAAGGGGGGACGCAGAAATGGGGCCCACGCAGACACATGGAGGGACTGCGTAGGAGGGAAGAACACATGGCAAGAGGGGAATCACGCAGGAGGAGGTGAGCCTAGGGATTGTGAGAGGCAGTGGCTATAAAATAGAGAAGAGCCCCCTCATTTTGGATCATTCAGTTATGTGCATTTTGAGCTAGTCGTTTCGAGTCTCGACTTTTGAGCACGCTGGTTGTTTAGCTAGTTTGCAGCACTGTTTAGTGCATTGAGTGTCTCCGTTCGGAGATCTCACCCTTAGCCCTGGGGGACTTAGAGTGCCTGCTCGGGCAAGGTATTTCCATCGGTATCTCAATAGTAGTTTATCAGCATTTCAGCAGCAATTCATCAGCGTTTTGGAGGACTGCGCAGCACCTGGAGAGGGACGCAGTTCTTTTTGGTTGCAGTGCTGGATTGGGGTTAGCAAGTGGATTTATGTTGGGTGATTGAGCAGGGGTCCAGATCTTGTCTCATTGGAGGATTTTGGCAGGGTTTCAGGCAGAGTTTAGAGGGGTTTCTTCAGTGGCAGTGCAAGGCATTGAGGAACTGCGCAGAACCCCAAGGGGGTGTTTTTTGGGGGTCGACCATTCTAGGAAAGCTTTCTGGGTTTTTTTGGGTTTCTTGAGTAGAGCCCGAATCCAGAGTTTCAGCTTTTTCCAAGGAGGGGAGCAACCCCAAATCATCATTTGTTTTCTAGCAGCGGCAACAGCGCAACAACAACATCCACGTACAGGTCATTCTTGTCATTCTAAGAGTATTTCTTCACTTGCCTTGTGCAAGTCGAGGTGCCATCTGTCTGATCACCTCTTGTACTCATTTTATTGCTCAGTATAATAAAATTGCTTAGCATTTCTCGCTGCATTTCTTGCGTATTTGCTTATACTTACGATTTACATTATTATATGCTGTTCCACTGTTATTTTATCACTTCTGGGTTATTATATCATTTGCACGTATTTGGTTGGAGTTTTTGCTGGGGGTTGGAGGAATATTCTGGGTTAGGAATATTACAAAAAATGGCCCTAAGGAGAAACATGCCACATGATAATTGTTAACAAGCACCTAGAGAGTATTGTAATCTTAGTAATTATATTCAGGGTCATTAATTGCCAAAGGAGATATCTGGTAGCAAATTTTCTACAAAGAAGTTGATTGAAGAATTCCGTGGTTGTTGGAGTATTGGCACTACAAAAGTATATGGGAGTCATAAATATTTGTATTGGGTGATCAATGGAGCATTAAATAGTAACTTTTGAGGGTGGTTGGTAAAAGCACCATACCACTTCGGGATCGTATAAATTATAATGAGACATGGGTAAAGGCGTGTGAGAGAGATGCATTTGATACAACATCCTTCATAAAATCACTCTTTTATTTCCTCTGCACCTTTGTGTATTTATTTTTATTTTGTGTGCACCCTACAAAATTTTACATGTTATACTAGTCCCATGCCCATGATTGTGAAGATGTAGGACTGCTTGTGATTGCAAAGCCTTGCGAGTTGGTTTGGACAATCAAGGACAGAGACTCAAGGTTTTGTGGACCTGATAGGTTTTTGGAAAATCCCACAAAACTAGAGAACTATGTGAGAGAAACCTTAGATAGTTTTGAAGCGCATTCATGTAGCTAGTAAATGGATGCCACCTTCACTAGATATTGCGGCCTTGTGTGGAGAGGCATGCCTCTAGCAAATGGTTTGTGTGAAAATTCCTTGGAATGCAACAATTATGAATTATTCTTCTAAATAGTTAATTATTTAGCAATTTATTGCTACAACAAACAATGAATAACTCACCCCACTGCAATTCTTGACAAATAAAAAATTATGTCGCGGAAATATAATGTGGAACTGAGAAATTTAGAGCAATCACACACACAAATTGACGCTGTTATTTTTGGACAATTGTCCCTGGAAAAACCCAGTGTGGGAAAATTGGTGTAGTAGATGAGGGTTTTATTATTATGCAACAGTAAATCTGAGTACAATAATTTGGATGCCAAACTGACAATCCAATCTGAGAGAATCACTGGCAAAATTCTTGTGAGGATTTTCCTCACCCCACAACTGATCTAAACTCCTGCAACTGGTTCTCAGCTATTCACACTTCCTTCTACATCAACCTTTGCACAATGCTTGCTGCTGCTGCCTCCAAAAACTCCTGAAATTTGCAGCTCTGCTTCTCTGTGGCTCTGGAACTAATTCGTTGTCTCTCCTAATCAAAATCCTGACCACTAGCTGCTGAATTGACTACTCCTCCAGCTAGATCGAACTGCTCTATTTTTGTTGCCTGCGCAGTCCTTGAACAACCCTTCTAGGCAAACTCACTCTCTCAGTTTGACTCTTCTGGCACGAGAACCCTCTGCCAGAACACTGCGTTACTCCTTAGCCACTTGCTACTCGATCTTTGGCTTGAATTCTTTTGCTAAATCACTTTGTTACTGGAAAATCGATCTGCCTAGATCACTGGGTATCTACACTCTGTGTCTTCCATATACCCCATCGACCTCCTCTTATAATCTCTAGTTGAGTCTTCAATGGCCATGATTAAATCGTTATCGATGTCTGAGATCATCTCTAAGTCGATCCATGTGCGTTTCTAGAGAATTCTCACCTTTCTCAATTAATTCCTATTAATTAATCGACTTTCCTAAGTTAGACTTAGGGAATAATTAATTATCGACTAATTAATTTAATTGACCTGTCTTTAGGTGGAATTTCCAGAAACGATTTTAGGGTTCTGGAGAACTCATGTGTTTTAGCTTCTCCACAAACTTTGAGACTAGAACACCATCCAATGCTACAAAAACTAACAGTTTGAAGAAATGCTACTTATAATCATCACTGACCATTGCATAAGAGAGAGATGTAAAGGCGTGTGAGAGAGATGTATCTGATGCAACTTCATTAATAAAATCACTCTTTTATTTCCTCTGCACCTTTGTGTGTTCATTTATAATTGTGTGCACCCTACAGAATTTTAGTATTTACATGGTATACTAGTCCGATGCCCGTGATTGTGAAGATTGAGGATTGCTTGTGAATCATGATTGCCAAGCGTGAGGAGTTGGTTCGACAATGAGGATAGAAACTTTAAAGTTTTGTGGAACTGCTAGGATTTTGGAAAAGCCCACAAAACTGGAGAACTAGGTGAGAGCAGATCTGAGATAGTTTTGAAGCACATTCAAGTAACCAGCAAATGAATGCCACCATCACCCGCTATTGCACCTCTGTGTGGAGCGGCATGCCTCTAGCAAACAGTTTGAAGAAATGCTATGAATAAATATCACTGCTCATTGCATAAGAGAGGACATGAAAGATAGACCCAAAAACATTGAAGACAATTAACAACAGACAATCTTTGTTTGTTTGTCCTAACAAAAACCAGAATGTGAACCCAGATTTGACAGTCATGATCGGCCGAATCAATAGTGAAATATGGAGATGCTGACAACCAGATGTGAAATACAAATTATTTAAAGCCTATGCTCAACTGAAATCCACGAAGAAATTTTGTGGCGTCAACTACCTTAAGTTTGCAACAGAAAGAACTATTAACCAGGGCATTATTTTAAATATCAATGCCATAGTTATTTTGGAAGTCCCCATGGAGGAAGATGTAAGAAAAAGTTAGAAACCAGACTCCCAGATTCAGTCTGTTACGAGCAAGAAAATAGTTGCACAAGCTCTTTCTTGTTTATAACTTACTGGCAGTCAGTCTCCACAAGGATTCAAAGGAGCAAGCAAAATTGTCGCAAAATTTTGCAGACCCTAGACAAATCCAAAATAAAGATTCCCATAAGTAAAGGTTGCCAAACATATTCTTTAAGTCCAGATTTGCTGACTAGAGAAAATTGCAGGAGCTAGAATTTTCTATTAGCCTTTTTCTTTTTCTAAATGTTCCCAAAGAGATTGCCAAAAAAAAAAAATATTTCCATAACTCAAAGATAAAAGTTTACTTGAAAATTCCCCCCTAATTTTTTCTATAATATAGATAAATCATTGAGAATATTTATAATTTTACAGAGTTTTGCCAAATCTCTATAGTTAAAATTTGTAGGTAAAACAATGCGAAACACGCATATGGATTTCCAATGAAATTAATTGAATGATGAGCAAGCTAAAGCTCAATAATAATACAGAGATATTTACAGTAAATAGAAACATCAAGTTTCTATTTAGTAAATAGAATCAATCAGTTTCATCAAAGAAACTGCTAACAAAGAAAAAATAGCAATATCTAAAAGAATGAGCATTAAATACTAAAAAGGGATAATAGGATTATTCTAATACCCTCCCTTAATGCTCAATCTATTTACAACACCAATAGATCCTCTGAATTTTACAAATTTATCAGGACCAAGAGGCTTGGTGAAGATGTCTGTGGGCTGCTCTGTTGTGGGAACATATCGCAACTGAACGGATCCGTCTTCAACAAGCTGGTGAATGTAGTGACAATGAGTTTCCACATGCTTTGTGCGTTCATGAAAGACTGGATCCTTGGCAAGTTTGAGCACTCCCTGATTGTCACAAAACAAGGAAGTAGGACCTGTCTGAGAAACATGCATATCCTCAAGCATACGTCGAAGCCAAACTGCCTCACAGGCTGCCTTAACTGCTCCCCGATACTCTGCTTATGTTGAGGAGAGAGCCACTGCCTGCTGCTTCTTACTAGTCCAGGTAACAACACCAGATCCTAGACTAAACACATACCCAGCTGTAGATTTACAGTCATCAACCGAATCGGCCCAGTCAGAATCTGTGTAACCACCGAGTATAGGATTGGAACTTCGAGTGTATAGGAGTCCATAATCAGAAGTGCCATGCACATATCATAGCACACGCTTTGCGGCTATCCAATGATCAGCTTTAGGAGCTGACATGAAGCGGGAAATGTAGCTCACTGCAAAACTGATGTCAGGTCTGGTGGTAGTAAGATAGATGAGATTGCCCACTAATTGTCTGAATAAAGTCTCATCCACAAGAGGAGAGGATGACTGAGCTGAAAGTTTGAGCCCCGGTTCCATAGGAGTCGTGGTTGGTTTGCAATCCTGCATTTTGAACCTGTCCACAAGATTTTTGGCATACTTGGACTGAGAGAGAAAGATGTGATTCTCAGTCTGCCAAACTTCAACCCCCAGACAGTAATGAAGAAGTCCCAAGTCTGTCATATCAAAGGTTCTGCATAAATCTTGTTTGATCCCATGGATCAAATGTGCAGAGCTGCCAGTAATGATAAGGTCATCTACATAGACAACCACAAACAAGATATCATTACCAGTATGCTTGATATACAGATTTGCATCAGATGGGCTCCGCTGAAAGCCATGATCTGTCAGGTACTGATCAATTTTCATGTACCAAGCCCGAAGAGCTTGTTTCAATCCATAGAGTGCTTTAGCTAATCTACACACTTTATGTTCTTGACCGGCAATCTTGAATCATGGAGGCTGTGTCATGTAGACTTCTTCCTGTAAGTCACCATTTAAGAAAGCACTCTTTACATCCATCTGATGAATTTTCCAATTGAACTAAGCTGCTAGGGCAAGGACAAGCCGTATGGTACTCATCTTGGCTGTAGGAGCAAAAGTCTCCTCATAGTCGATGCCTTCCTTCTGTGAGAACCCTCGAGCCACAAGACGAGCTTTATACTTGTCTAAGGTTCCATCAGCTTTGTATTTCACTTTATATACCCATTTGCAGCTAATGGGCTTTTTTCCTTCAGGAAGATCAGAAAGGGTCCATGTGCGATTTTTCTGAAGACTCTGGAATTCAACGTCCATAGCCTGTTCCCACTCAGATGTACCCTTAGCCTCTGAGTAAGTTTGAGGCTCAAAGATACTGTGTAGATTAGCCATAAGAGCAAAATTTACTGTAGACTGCTGTTTGCTCTTATGTCTAGAAGTTCTTCCTTCAAGGAGTTCATCATCCCGGAGATCACCAATGGTTTTAGCCCACCATTTTGGCCGAAGAGTAGAGGAACCAATATCAGGAGGAGATGGAGAAGGTTCAGGAACAATAGGGGCAGCAAGAGAAGGGTTATTTTCCGGAGGAAGCTCAGGCAGTGTATTATCAAACACTGATGCTGCATAATCCCTCCCATCAGGTGGACTTACTGGAAGAAGAACACTGTGAGGCTGATCCTCAGAACATTGCGCAGAAGAAGAAGACTGAAAAAATCCTCTGTCTTCATCAAATACCACATCCCGACTGAAGCTAAGACGACCAGTGGCTATATCTATTAGTCTATAAGCCTTGTGATGATCACTATACCCTATCATCATGAGTTTTTGGCTTTTGGAATCCAACTTAGAGTGCTTAGCAGCTGGAATCCAAACATATGCAATTGAGCCAAATACTTTGAGGTGACTGATCTTAGGCTTACGACCAGACCAAACCTCTTCGGGAGTCTTCCCCTTAACAACCTGAGTGGGTGAGCGGTTAATAAGATAAACAGCAGTAAAGATTGCTTCAGCCTAGAATTTGTTTGGAATACTCTTGTGTTGTAACATGGAGCGAGCCATTTCAACAACAGTGCGGTTGCGGCGTTCAACAACACTATTCTGCTGAGGAGTGTAAGGTGTAGTGAATTGGCGTTTTATGCCATGAGTATCACAGAAGTTGGAAAAAGCAGAAGAACAAAATTCCCCCCCGTTATCTGTTCTAAGAGTCATGATATTACAGCCAGACTCTTTTTCAACTAAGGTTTTAAACTTCTGAAAGATACTAAATGCATCAGATTTATATTTTAGAAAATATGCCCACATCTTTCTACTGAAATCATCTACAATAAGCAAAAAATATTTGGAAGCAGTGATAGAAGATGTATTCATAGGACCACAAATATCAACATGAATTAACTGGAGTACCTTAGATGCGCGCCAAGATTCTCCATTCGTGAATGAAGACCGATGTTGTTTGCCAGCTTGATAAGCGCTGCATACGCCCAACCGCTGAGTCTGAATATTAGGTAACCCTGACACAAGTCTGTCCCGAGAAAGCTGAGAGAGATACTGCATGTTTAGGTGCCCATATCGCTGATGCCATAGAGTGCTGATGGGAGAAACACGAGCTGCTAGAGCCACTTCTGGAGAATCACCAGTGTCAAGAAGCCTGTATAAACCATGATCTTCTAAGCCAACAACAACTGTAAGACTAGTCTCCCTGTCGATAATAGAGCATTTGTGCGCACTGAATACTACATCAAGCTGAGGAGAGTTCCTCATAATCTGACTGACAAACAACAGATTAATTTCCATACCAAGAACATAGTACACAGTCAGGAAGATGAGTGTGCGCCCACCAGACTGGATTTGAACTGTACCTCTGCCATCCACTGTGTATTTTTCACCTCCGCTAAATACCACAGAATCACTGAAAGGTGAGAAGTCAATAAACCAGTCACGCCTGTGAGAGAAATGACGTGATGCACCAGAGTCAATGTACCAGGCAGAAGATGGAACATGATTTGAAGACCTTTTAGCCATAAAGGCGTAAAAGGCAGAATCTGTCTGCTCGGAATGTTCTGCAACATTTGCTGTCTGATGGAGCCCTTCCTGTTTCTTCTATTCAGAAGCAATCCTTTGTCCGCAATCTTTCTTCATGTGGCCAAACTTGTGACAGTAATTACACTGCACATTTTTCTTCCTAGCAGGATCAAAAGGCTGAGAAGAACCTTTCTGCTGAAAGTACTGAGAGGACTGATATTTGGCAGCAAAAGCATTTTCTGAGGAGGCTGATGTTGCACTACTACCAAACTGTTGTTTCCAACGATCCTGCTGCATGAGTTTGGTGCATAACTCTGGAAACTTCAGATCAACATTAGTGGCGGTAATGTTGAATGTTTCTATGAAGTGCTCATAAGATTTTGGTAGACTTTTCAGAGTGATGACTACCATATCTTCTTCCTCCATGGTGCAACCAATGGCTTCGAGCTGATCTCGAATGTCTTTAATCTTGTTGAGATGTTCTTGTAAAGACATATGTTCGTCCATCATGATGGAGAACAACTGATTTTTGAGAAAGAAAGCTTTGCTCTTGTCAGATGTCTCGTGCAGTTCTTTCAACTGTTGCTAGATCTCGGCAGCTGTCTTGCCAGAAGGAATCCGCAGTAACTGATCATCAGCCACAAAAAGCTTGAGATGCATAACAGCCTCTCGATTTCGATCATCAAACTTATCTTGATCGGTACCAACTGTACCGGGACGAAGTTCTTTTCCCAAAATGAGCTGATCAAGACGTCTGTATTCAAAGATGGTCAGCATTCTTTGTTTCCAGATGTTATAGTTGCTGCCATTAAAGCATTGATTTCCTTCTAACATCAGATTGGTGAGCGAGGCCATTTGCACGTTTCCGGAAGACACAAAACACCAAAGAAATCCGGCACGAATGCAGATCTGCTGAAATTTTAATGCAGAAATCGCTCTGAGAGACTTAGGCAGGATGAACCTTGGAGAATATTTGTATGCCCAGAACCAGAAAAAAAATCTGTGTTTTCTGAAGAATTAAAAGAAAAATATATGTACTGATGAATTGATACAGCAGTTTACCAGCAATTCATGGTCTCTACAATGACTTTGCTATGCAAAAAACAAGTTATATATACCATACCAGAACTGTCCCCCAAAAATACGTGGCCCACCAGGATCTCTTGAGAATGCTGCCACGATAGTTGACTGCTGGACGCTGAGCACTGAGAAGGATGCGTATCCAATTTACGTATCACGGTTCATGGTTCACGCTGAGCACTGAGAAGGATGCGTATCCAGTTTACGTATCACGGTTCACGTTTCACGTCGGGTTCACTAGAAGATTGCGTGTGCATGAGGAGAGCATGTGCCGTAGGATCTATCCACTTATGAATTATCCTCTTCCAAAATTCTGATTTTCCTTTAGCTGCTTCAAAAAAATTTCTGTCAAAAATCTGCTGCGGCTGCTCCTTTGTCTGGACGGAAGTTTTGTGGGCTCCGGGCTCTTCAATCGGGGGCAGTGTTTTTTTTTTTTTTTTTTTTTTTAACAAAAAATTTGCATTGCGTTTTGGCGGCGTCTATGCTACAAGAATTTGCACTGTGTTTTATAATTGGCAGCTTTAATCGGGCAGGGCTTTCTCTCTGGCGGTTCTCTTTCTCTCTGGTGGTGAGTCCTTTGTTCGACTGGTGGCTTTGTTCAAATGATTGCTGCCTCCTTCAACATACAGCGGTTTCCTTTCTCTCCGGCTTTGTTCTTCGACTAGTGGCTTCAACAAATTTTGACCGGTGACTTCAACAAGAAACGACGGCTTTTCTGCTATTCGATTGGCGGCTTCAAAAAAAAAAAAACGGCTATGTTTTGCTGGACTCCAGAATGCAGCTCTGTGGGTGCACACAATTTTTTTTTTTTTTTTTTTTTTTTTTTGGTGTAAATTTGACCTTAGTTCGGCACTCGTACAGCCGCCAAACTATATCAGCGGGATTCAACGCAGATTACAGTGCCGCTTGTGAACAATAGATACTCGCCTTTACTCACTGCTAAAAAAAATGATCCTCCAGAGGCCTCGAGTAAAACTACAGATTTCAGACTTCCAGAGAGCAAAACTTGGCTCTGATACCATAAAACAGTGCGAAACACGCATATGGATTTCCAATGAAATTGAACAAGCTAAAGCTCAATAATAATACAGAGATATTCACAATAAATAGAAACATCAAGTTTCTCTTTAGTAAATAGAATCAATCAGTTTCATCAAAGAAACTGCTAACAAAGAAAAAATAGCAATATCTAAAAGAATGAGCATTAAATACTAAAAAGGGATAATAGGATTATTCTAATAGTAGGATTATAAAGATTCATTAAGCTTCTTTAGCTCATAGAAAAATGTTCCTTGAAAATTTCCCTATTCCAGATGTCCATTGTAGGCAAATTGAAACTTCTGATTAACACACAGTGCCTGGCTATGGCTAACTATGTTATAGACATGGTTAATTTTTCTTGTGTTTTTTGCAAAGAAAAATATTTATTTGGCTAAAATTTTAAAGTGCAGATTTGCAGACCAGAGAAAATTGTTGGGGCTAAAATTTTCCATTTGGCCTTTTTTTTTCCTTCTAAAAGATTTACCATTCCAAAGTTAATATTTTCCTAACTTTCAAAGGTGAAGCTTACTTGAAAATTCCTTCCAGCCCCACATTTTCTATAAAATAGATATAATCATTGAGAATATCTTATAATTGTACAAAATATTTCACCAAATATTCGTGGTAAAATTTGTAGGATTGTAAAGATTCCCCAAGTTTCCTTAACTAATAAGAAAACTGTTTTATTGAAATTTTCCCTTTTGCAGATGCCCATTGTAGGAATTTGAAATTTCTCATCAGGGCATAGAGCCTGACCATGGCTAACTATGTTGTAGACAAGATTGATTTTCCTCCTGTATTTTGCATGGGAAAATATTTATTTTGAGTATGTCATTTAAACGAGGAAGATGTTCAATTTAATGATCACAATTTATTAGAGATAAAATGGTCAATTTGACCTCCTAGCTCAGAATCACAAAACATTGTGCAAATTTTGTTCCAAAAGTCCTGTAAGAGATATCTTCAGTTATACAAATAAAACAGATGTTTAGTAACTAGTGGAAATTCAGAATGAAGGCTAACACCTGGTGTCTACTGGAGATTTCAAGACAAATCTCCAGGAGAATTCTCATATAGTTCACTAAAAGAGAAACAGGGAATTTCCAGGCATGCAAAAGAGAGACAGCTGACACACTTTGTTTAAAAATTTAAACATAAACATCATTACAGGATGTGAAAATACATTTGATTGTACATTTTAGTTTTGAAGAAAGTATTTTCATTGGCTAGCATGCTAGAGTTACTGGTTTACACAGTTAGCCTGTGAAACAAGATGAAACTGATTAAGACTACCTGTTTCGGCTAGAAGCATACAGAAGTCTCTAGACAAAGGATACAAAAGTTTGATTGCTCAATCTGATTGATTGTCTAGGTGAATCCATTAGAATCATACCTTCACCCTAAGGGTACAGAGGATGATTGTAATCTAATAAAGTTGCAAGCTTGTCTAGGTGGGTTTGGTGGAATTGTCCTTTCAAAATGATGGCAATGGCAGTGATATAGCATCGATGAAGATACTTATTTCTGCAGTAGTTGTTTCTTTGTTGAAAACAGACAGTACATGTACTTAGGTTACCTACCTAGAGAATCATTGAGCATCATGGCCAGTTACATAGATGCATTGATGCATGGAGGTGGGCTCACATGTGGTCTTCACCTCATAACATTTTGGTTGTCATCTTTTTGTTGTAGCTGTTGAAGTTATATTTATAAATAATTTTTAGTTTTGTATTAAGGGGTTTTTCTTCTTAAGTGGGGGCATGGAAGCATAGTTACAGGGCTCTATGGATAGACTTATGAGTTGTTGACTGGACGTGACTCTCCAACGTAAACTAGTTGGTTGATCCACACTTGATGAGCCTACCCGGAGTTTGGTTGACTTGCACAAAATTGCCAAAACCTCCTAAACTTGTTGAGTTTAGCAGGAATCATTGAGTTTTAGGACTCATCAAGACTTAGCAGGAACCGTTGAGTCAATATAAAGTTACCGGTTCATAGCAAGAACCATCGAGTCATATGATTTTGGATTTGACAGTTTCAAATCCTGACACATGCCAATGGACAATTTAATGTTTGAGGACCTTTGTTCATTTTGGTTCACGAATCAAATTTCATGCTTCAGTCCATGACAATTTTGAATCATGATATGATGATTGATTGCGGTGTATAATATTCTTGGTTATGTTTGAGCATGTTATTTTTGCATTATATTTGGTGTAACATCTCGTGTATAACTGTAATCTAAAAACATATTTTTCTTGAAAATATATATTTTGTCATTTTCATGGCACTAGCGTGTTGTGGGATCAACTCAAGTTTGTCAAATCCCAAGTCTTGGCCATAGTGAATCTTGCATTCAATCAGGTCAGGTGACTTTGTATGGGAGTATTAACCATGAAAAGTATTTAGGGGTCATAAATATTTTTATAATAGTCACTTTATATTAGTGACATGTGACTAATGTACAACGTTAGGGTTACGTGTTTAGATTCCTGTAACCACTTACAGGTATTATAAATTATCATGAGACATAATTTAAAGGTGTACAATGCTGCTGGCTGTAGGAAGCATCAACTTCAACCATGCTTTGTGGTCAAAGCATTTCAAGATCAGGCTTTTGATATTACCAAATTAATAATGAAATAATATTTATTGGATTAACTATAATAATCAAACAATAATAGTCACAATGAAAAGTTGTGACATTTAGAAGAAAAGATATGATAAATACTATATATTCTTAGATCCACCTTTGTAATAATCATTGGAAAACATGAAATGCATACATCTGAGGAAACCTCCTCCTATTTATCTTGATATTAGCTCTAGAATCGTGACAGTTGTGCAAGTAGTAAGGTACCATAAAAGAAACTATAATGGATTTAATGGGCCATCGACAGTTTCATAGTCTGAAGCAATGTTGCTGACATCATGTTGGCAAAAACAGCGCTTAGGGTCCGCAAAAACAAAATATCATAAATATCGCCAAATATTGGGAGAATTAAAAAAATACAAATGAGCCCAAAAAACTTCAAAAAAGTGACTTAAAGCTTCACAGTCCACAGTCCACAGGCAGGCGATATTTATGATTGTCACGCGATGCTGTTGCGATAATAATGCCATCTGAAAATATTGTGACATTTACTGGCGATAATATCAACTTAGTGGAAAAAATCAAACTTTTGCGATATTATCATGATTCTGAAGTAGTTTATACTTGCATGGCTTATTTTTTCACGACAATTATTTATTCCCAGCAATTTATTTTACTAACCAATAAAAATTCTGAATTGTTGAAAAATAAAATCAATGGTATTTTTACTTCCAGAAATTTATATGCAGCGGAAATAAAATCAGAGAGAGATCAATCACACAATACAACAGATAAACACCCACAACAATTCTCCTTCATTAATTTAATCTCAGGAAAATCAGGGTTTCGAACCACACAGAATTTACAAGGAAATATGCATTGACTGGAACCCGTAACTTGACCCACAGGAAGAATTCGGCCCTAGGAATTTCGGCCTACTAGAAATCAGCCTCTGAACAAATTTGGTTTGGAGAATTCGGCCCACCTCTTCACCAGCAACTTGGCCCTGCACTTTCCCCTCATACTGCCTCTGCGCCTCAGGAAATCCAGCCATGGCAAATCGGCCTCTCCAACAAATTGACCTTCTTCTTGCTTCAGCAATTTGGCCCTGCAATCTCCAACTATTCAGGTTCTCAGAAACGGTCTCGAATCCACCTGCACTCTTCCTCCCCTGCGCTACAGTCTAGCTGAGCCACTTGCTCTAGAGAAAATCACTTTCTCCTCTTGTTGTGTCTTTGCCTCTCTCTTATGCTTATTTTATAATCCTCATCAAGCCCAAATCTCTAACCCTAATCTTCCTTCTAGAAGATCTAGGATATCAACGGTTGAGATAATTTCTAAGTCCCTTAAATAGTTGAATTTGTTTTCCCTTAGAGATTCACTTAATAGTTAATAGTCCACAATAATTAATTGACCTTGATTATTGTACTTTTCCTAAGTTAGACTTAGGAAAGAAGACATAAAGATGCTATAAATCATCTTCTACATGCTAAGACACCAAGGATATGTAGAAGACCTACCGAAGCTAATACATGCTTGAGCAGTCCACCCTTTAGCTGTGCCTAGATAGTGGCAATTTTCACATTGCGTTTAGAAGCAAGGTTCAATACATAATTGAGTCCTGATGTGTGATTTAAGCATTAGAATCTAGTTTAAGTGAGAATTTTATGCCATATGAATTTTAGGAGCAAATAATGTTACTAGAGCATTTATATATCAAGCTAAAGGGATGTAATCGTTGATATGTTTAGGTAGTATGTTCATGTTATATTATTTGAACTTTTATGGTTGGTCTCTATTCTTTCAGGAAGATAGCAATTGTCATATTGCAATGTCTTTAGTAGCAGATATTGGTTTCATTTTCTTTGACCAATGGTGTGTGCATTGTAGAAAATTTGTGTTATGTAGCCTCACCCGGTTTCAAGTTGTTTTACACATCAAGTTTAATGCCCAAACCCCATTGTTCATTGCTGAGAATTAAACTTGAATATAAATGCAATTAAAGCACTATAAGCTACCACTTCTCTTTCACAATCAGCTGATAAATTTCACAAGCATGAACAAAATTTAGACACTGATATTTGGTCAATCAGACCCTGGAAAAACCCTGAAGGGAAAACCAGTAGGAAGAAGAATCTTTTTATTTGTTTTTTCTCAGAGAAATTTACAGCATTAATTACACAACCAGGGTAGTTATCTCCCTTCCAGAAATTCAGGCCAGCTCCTTGAAAACTGTACCGCTGTCTAGAAATTTGTGCCAGTCCACAACCTCTGCCCTTGAAATTTGTGCCACTGTCCAGACTTCTCTGCCTCGAATTTTGTGCCAAAGTTCTGCACTTCTGGCCCTCAAATTTCGTGCCACTATCTGACTTCTCTGCCCTCAAATTTCGTGCCACAGACCAGCAATTTCTTCCCTTGAAATTCATGCTGTCAGACCTGCAATTTCTGCCTAGAAATTTGTGCTGTGAGACCAGCAATAAATGCTGCTTGACTCCCTTGAAAGTCATGCCTGTACCTGCCTTGAAAAATGCACTAGAGCAGACTGTTGTACCTCCTGCACCTTGATTTGTGAGCCACACTTTCAGCCTAGAAATTCGTGCTGTTGTACGATCTCTCCTTGCTTTGCTATCTCAGCCTTCTCCTTCAGCTTCTCCTCTCCTCCTCTCCTCTTCTCCAAATCTACACATGAAGAATAATGAGCCAACATTTGCCTTTTCCCCCCTCTTTAATCTTCACAAGGATGAGAAGATGTATACCTAAGATCTAGGGCTGAGATTAGATCTTAGCTTCTCTTGATCAAGGGTGGAGATCTAATCTCACATTGACGCCCCCCTCATGTTCCCCCCTTCATTGATGACCCCTTTTAGTCACTTTAATAACTTGTTGCACCATGTACTTTTTGCCACATAAAGTTACTTTTAGAATATAAAGTCACTTTAATATATTAACTACTTTTAGACCTCATAAAGTGACTAAGTCACATGACTTTAATAATCTCATAAAGTCACACTAAAAATGTGGGTTCACTTGTCTTCCTAGGGTTAGGCAAAAAGCAGTGTTGATAATATCGGTATCGGGAAAATATCGGCGAGGGTCCAGAAAATATCTTATCGGCAATATCGGCAAATATCGGCAAGCATAAAAAATGCATAATATATTCATTTTTTAAAGATTTTTAAACATATAAAGCAATAACAACATGACATAAACACATTGGCACATAAATATGAAGAAAACACTGATATATATGATGTCAAATAGAAATGATACATCAAAGGCGATACCAAATCCTGCT
>APFE030085875.1:168269-215137 GCA_000404065.3 Pinus taeda
CACTGGGTGCCATTTTGATATAATGGATATATTCATGAGCCTACCTTGATCATATGTTGTCTTCCATCTATATTCTAATGCTGTGTGTTTGGAAACATGAATGAAAATCTTTAAAATTATGTGTTTTTTATAAAAAATAAATATTTAATGTAATTTTTACAACGCCGAGTCATTGAAATCGAGCTGGCCGAGTCGATACCGAGTCGGAGTCGGAGTCGGAGTCAACCCTCGGTCGAGTTGGAGTCGGAGTCGGAGTTTTAAAACATTGAAATGTACTATCTCTCTCTCTCTCTGCTGAACTATTAAAGAAAATATAAGAAGAATTGATCAAGGGTTTCCCCATATTGGCGTTTGTCCTTGGCTAGCGCCACATCGTGTGTCCTCTTGTCTTGGCTTGTCTTCTGTGATTTATGTTTATGTTCTATCTACAATTTACTTTAATGCTGATGTGATTGCTAATCTGGAAAAGCTATTGAGCTAACTGTGAAAATTGAAATAAATTGCTCTAAGCATAGAGCATACCTAAAATTAACATGGTATCAGAGCTGAGATGAAGACAAAGCCCAAGTAAGAGTGAAAGAGAAATCACCGAAGACAATTGGGAAAGGACAAAAGCATCAGTGGATTCCTCATCCCTCTTCTAATTCACCAAGAGTGAAGTCGAAACAGAGAATATTATCAGAATGGCGCAACAGAAGCTTCTGATGGCCTACCTAAAGATCACTTCAATGGGAAGTCTAGGTCTAAGGGTGGAAGGAAAGGTAGATGCCTTGTTTGTAATAAGTTCGGCCATTATCTGAAGGAGTGTCCGAATAGTAGGGACACATCACTTGATGATGATAACAATCATTCTAGGGACATCTTCAGTGATCAGAGGAATGATAGGTAATGCAGGTCATAAAGGAAACAACTGACTCTTCAAGAAAGCAAGGAACCCCAGGTATGAAGAATCAAATGTTGTTTCTGATAAGGTGCAGGTCATAAAGGAAACAACTGACTCTTCAAGAAAGCAAGGAACCCCAGGTATGAAGAATCAAATGTTGTTTCTGATAAGATAAAGAAGCATTATCTTATATTGGCCCTCTCCTTCAGACTCTTTGGGAATCTAGCTTATTGATTGTAGTGCTTCAAGGTCATCAGATAGAAGGGTGCTCTCTCTAATTTGGTAGAGATGGAAACAATCGTGGGATTATACTTGGAGTCAATGCCACCTATCCTGGAAAGGGTGTAGGGAATGTTACTCCTCAATTGAATAAGGGTAACTCAATTCATTTACAAGAATCTCTTTTATGTACCTGATCACAAGAAGAACTTGGTGTCCATTTCGACAATGGAAGTCAAAGGTTACAGGGTGGCATTCATCAATGGAAAGGTACGTGTTTAAAAATAAAAATTTTCTAAGATGCTTTTGAGTTCAGTGTTGGCAATTTGTATCAAGTTGCAGGATGGTCCATTGGGGGGACCATGTCAGTTGACACATCTCACCTATAGCACCAGAGGTCTACTTATGGGGCCCTACTCGATGTGAGCCAGATGGTGACTCAGATGCATGAATTCAAGAAGAGCATGAAGGTACATGTCCGCGATGTACTGAAGGAAAATCTTACAAGGGGACCATTCCCCTCATGTAGCAGATCCACATGTTTGGAACAACCTACGGGGTTTGAGATTCATGATCGGGAATCTCACGTATGAAGGTGGTAGAAAGCCCTCTATGGCTTGAAGCAAAACACCTCGGGCGTAGTATGAGAGGATTGATAGTTGTCTGATGAATTTGAGAGTCACTAGAAGTGAAGCCGATCCAAACCATTGCTTGAAGGTTGTGGATGATAAACCTCTCATACTAGCACCTTTTGAGGACGACCTATTTCTGACAGGTGCTAACCCTCCCATTTGCAGAACTAAGAGGGAGTTGGATTCTAGATGTGGAATGGTAAACTGCAAGCCCATGACTACCTTGAGGATCTTAACTTTCAGAAGTTATATGGTAGTGATGTTGGACTAGATTTGGGGAATACCTCTGAGTTTCATAAACTCATTCGCATTGATGTTCTTGGTGAACTTTCATCCGGATATATGTTTTGTAGTTAGCATGTTGGGCTCATATTTGGTTGAGCCTCACTAGATTGGTGCCAAGAATTTTCCGAGATATCTTTAATCTCTCATGGATTTAGATACACTGCCAGAAATATGAAGTTGCATGATTATTCGAATGTTGACTGGGCAGGCAGTGTGGAGAATTGCTAGAGCACTTCTCAGTGCTGGTTCTCTCTGGATTCTGCTTCGATATCATGGATGAGCAGGAAGCAGAAGTCGATTGCTATAAGCACCGCCGAGACCGATGCATAGCTATGAGTATGATCGCGTGTGAAGCTGCCTGGTTGTGGAAGCTCTTCAGTGAGCTGTTTGTACACATGATGAATACCACTGTGATTCTTTGTGACAACCAGGGGGGATTCGATTATTGAGGAATCCCGTGTTCGATGATTGCTCCAGCAGATAGACATCAGATACTACCTTATCTGGGATATGGTAAGTTGATGAGAGAGGAGGCTCCATCGCATTGAGATTGATGTACAGGTCGCAGACACTTTGTCAAAGCCCTGGGGAAAGGTCAAATCTGTGATTTTCCCGGATGACTTGGGGTCGTTGAGAGACCTTCGTATAAGGGTCTTGCATGTTGCATGCATTGAGCTCTGGGAGCTCTAGGAGCTCTAGGGGGCTTGGGGTACTTACTGGAGTGACATATGACCAGAAGGCAACTTACCCTCCCCTGGTGGTGTGCTATGTATAGGGTGACAAGTTCAACCTTTCCTTGTGATACCTTGTGGCGACTATGGAACAGGATAATTAGTTCTCCTGTAGGCCGAGATGATTAGTTCTCCCATGGCAACTATGGAACGGGATGATTAGTTCTCCTGTGAGCCGGGATGATTAGTTCTCCCTTGGCGATTGTGTGACAGGATGATTCGTTCTCCTGTGGACAAGATGATTAGTTCTCATGTCGAGGCATTGTACCCATGCAGTCTGGAACTCATGGGAAGTACATCTCATTTGATCAATGAGCAGGGAAATGGGGTTATGGACCATAGTAGTACTATCAATAGACGCATTGTTGTATCTACCGTACTCGCTATGCTAGGATGACCTCCAATTGATCTGGGATCAATATGAGTGGTCTGAGACACTCTCTTGTGATATTGATTTGGGATCAATAAAACTAACTTTGGGTCAGTAAGAGTGCTATGACACACTCTCTTCGGATGAAACTGACTTCGGGTCAGTAGAGAATGGTGTGAGACATTCTCGACCAATTCTTCTTCTTCATGGTTTAGCAGAGCAGAGCAGAACTGAGCAGAGCTCAGCAGAGCAGAGCAGAGAAGAGCAGAGTAGTGCAGGGCACTGATGGCAGAGATAGTACAGTCAGACATATGGATCAATGGATGGAGTTCTCCCTAGTTGAGAGGGAGTGTTAAAATTGGCAACTAGTGCCAAATTCCATGTTGGTCATCTTATTAATGGCAACTGATATTTTTCTTGGATCCCTCTCATCGAGAGGTGTAGGATTGATCTAAAGATCATCCGATTCCAATAAGTATTCATGGAGATGTGAATTTTTTGTGTTATAAGACAATTCGTCAAGGTTGGCCAACAACCAAATAAACCCCTCATGTGCTCCACGATTTAGTATAAACAGAGGTGACTTGATAGTCATTTCTACACACACTTCTATCTTGATTTCTCTCCACTTGTCTTGGGTTTTAGTGGAAGAGAAATCTAGGAGTGGAAGCCCTAGACGTTGGAGGAAAAGAGGCTGCCCTAGCCGGAGTCAAGAAGAAGAAATACGTTGCCCTAATCTAGATGACGCAGTCCTGAAGAAAAGCCCTAAACGTTATCAAGAAGGAGCCCTAAACCTATACGTTGGTCCCTACCCTAACGCAGACCTAAAGGCAGCCTTAACGCAGACCTAAAGGCAGCCCTCACTAAGACCTAAAGGCAACCCTAACAAAGCTATCCTAAGGCAGCTCAAGAAGAAGGAGGACGTTGATGTGAAGGCTCTGTTTTGTGCAAGAAAACATCTGTAATAAGGCTGAGCTGCTACAGAGGTAAGCCGTAGGCCTAGAGGGAAATCTGGGCAAGATTTAGGGTGTTTCCCTTCACTGTTTTGGGTCCGAGTTTGAGCAGGTGACAAGGCCAAACAACAGCAAGGTATAGTGCTGCTAAGATGCTTGGGACAATAGCAAGGTATAGTGCTGCTAAGATGCATGGGACAATAGCTAAGATGCATGGGACAACAACAAGGTATAGTGTTGCTAAGATGAATAGGACAACAACTAAGATGCATGGGACAACAACGAGGTATAGTGCCGCTAAGATGCATGGGACAACTGCAAGGTATGGCAATGCTAAGATGCATGGGACAACAACAAGGTATAACAAGTTGTGATGGTACAACAGTGACAACAACAAAACAATGGTACAACAAGCAACCATGGTGCGACAGTATGAGTAGTGACAACATTAGCAAGATGTCACAATATTAGAAGGTGCAACATAAGTTGCATCAGTATGATTCATGGTCATGAGGTCCAACATTGTGATGATGGGAGTAGCATGGTGCAACACGATGAGGTGCAGCATGATGATGAGATGCAACACAATGATAGGTGAAGGAGTCACCTTGGAGAATTAGTTGAAGCAGCATGTCTTCAACTGATCTCATGTATCATCTTCTTAGAGATGATCTAAGCTCTTATTTAGACAAGTCAAAGTATTGATTTCTGTTGTAAATGTAATATCTCTCTCTCTCTCTCTCTGTTGAACTATTGAAGAACATATAAGAAGAATTGATCAAGGGTTTCCCCACATTGGGGTTTGTCCCTGGCTAGCGCCACATCTTGTGTCCTCTTGTTTTGGCTTGTCTTCTGCGATTTATGTTTATGATCTATCTATAGTTTACTTTAATGCTGATGTGATTGCTAATTTGAAAAAGATATTGAGCTAACTGTGAAAATTGAAATAAATTGCTCTAAGCATAGAACAAACCTAAAATTAACAATGCTCTCTTAACTTAGAATTGATGCCTGACTTGATTGTGCATTTATTTTTCCCAAAATAAAATTTATCTTATTCCATTAGTGCGCATAAAAAGTTACATCATAAGAATTTACATTACCGGGTCAAATTAGGGAAATGGGTCTTCCCTTCTTGACATAGGCAAAGAGATCCAACATCTCTGTTTCGGTACCATTGTAAGTGATTTCAACTCCTTGGAAAGGCCTATCCTAGTATTCTACTGTTGTCTAAATCTGGCCCTAAAGCCACTAATTCATCCAAATGTAACATTGTAGTATTGTACGATCTCTATAAAAGGTTACATGACAACATGCTTTCTATAGGGAGGAGATGCCTGATAAATGTATGGTCACTCGTGCTTTTTCCTGCCTTTCTAAACATCTAGTCATCTAAAAAAATGATTTGTTTCCAATGAAAGGAAATAACAATGAGAGGAGAATTTGGGCTTTGTCCATTCCTAAAATCTTCGTGCTATTTTGCATCCCCAGAATAAATGCTTAACTGCCTTAGGTTTTTGACAAATCGTACAATGGGCATTTGCAAAACTACATTGAGGAAGGCTGTTTGACTGCAAGGAATTTTTTGAGAGAGCCAAACTAAGCACCCAGGATCTAAAAGATGAATGGTCTTTCTAGATTCTTTTGAATTTTTCTAACGACTTGACTACACTATATTGAACAAACCATATTCTATTGAGCCTTTTATTAAGCTACAAATAAGGGGCCAGGTATTTGAAAATAGCTCCTTAATTTGAAACCTACGATGGACTTCCCATGCGACCACTTCTAATATTTCTTGATGGGCTATGAATTTTTTAAACTCATTTTTAATGAGGTCTCCATGATGACTTTGCATAGAGCTAAGAAGGCCAATACAGAAAGAAACTACTTGCAAGAGCTTGGCTAACCATTGTAATACCATAGAATCTTTGTTTGTTAGATTGGTATAACTAAGGAACTAGTTCTTGCCATGATATTCATATCAAGGCCATTTAGTGTCATTATGATTAGATTAAATCAAGAGTAAGGAATTGCTTGGAAGACTTTGATATACCCACAACATCTCATTTTTTTATATGGTTAGAATCAAATTACGTTGAGTTCAAGTTGTTTGGGTTTTGACAATTATATTGAAAATTGAAATGCAACAGTGAGTTTGATTTGTTGACTATATAAAGTTCTCATGGTCAATAGAAAGAATTTTCTTATGCGCCATCTCCCTTCCTAGTGTAGCAAATAAAGAAAACATATTTATATATATTTTATGCATTATTCAATATTCATGTCGTAATTGTGTGATATGACCCCATGGGGGGCATATATGGGGTTAAATGCATATGTAATGGGGTAAAGGTGTATGTAAAAGGGGTTAGCCTAATAAAGAGGCCACATACACAATGAGATAGTATTGGTATATCAAGAGGTTGATATAGGCATTATGGAGATAAACTTATGATTTGGGTATATGAATGTATTGGTGTCATTTGGATGAGGTTCGCTTATTCTACAAGGAGTACTTGTGTAACTCATCCCTATTATCTCTTTGGCAGTTGTGCTCCAGATTTACGTCTTGCATACGTTGTGTGTGCTCTAGTTAGTTATGTTATCTTAAGCATGTGGTACATAACATTGGTATTCAGGGTGGAACAATTATGGGATTGAGCTCCTTCAAACAAGTCATCTTACAATTTTCTCTCTAATTTTTTTCTAGCATATTTTTAGTGAGTGAAATTTTTGGAGTGGATAGAGGACATAGAAAAGTACATTGGTGAACATTGCAGAAATTAGTTTGTTATAGTTTTGGAGCAATGTTTTCAGAATTGGACTGGATTGGACAAAACCAGTTGGTGAGACCATTTTAGAGGGAAAACTGGTCTGAACGGGTTGGTTTCGTACAATGCTACCAAGGATCCTTTGAATGCATTTTTTTAAGCAATTATTTGAGTCAGGAAGCCTAGTATTTGACCATATTTCCCTACTAATGCTATGCCATCAATGGTAATATTAAATTCTTAAAGTAAAAGTGACATTCTCCTTTATCTTTCATTTTCATCCTTTTACTTAAATTTGTAACATTACCATTAATTAACTCAAGATGTTTGAGAGTCGGTAAGCCTCATTGGATTTCATATGGAAAAAGTAGAGTTTTGGGTTCCACTCAAATCCTGTAGACTTACTATCACTTAATTGTTTCAAGATTTTAAGATTGACAGGACTACGACGTTTCCATTGGATTTTGTCATGTACAAGGGTATGGAACTAGCATTTAATCAAGAGTAGTGATGCACACATCTTGGTTTTATCGCAATTTTAGCTTGATTTTGCGATTTTTTGGCCTAGCTGATATTTGCCAATTTTTATGGATATCTTGGTGGTATCTTAATTTTGTTGATGTTTGCCGATTTTTAGCAATATTTTTGCAATTTCACGATTATTGTGTTTTCCAGACCCCTAATGTTTTTATATCAATGACAATGTTTGCAACACTGATCAAGAGTATGAAACCCTCCATGTACCTTGATTTTAGAGACATTGATTGTTGAACTCCTCTATCATGACCCTGTTGAAATTTGGGTAGCTTGAAAGGTATTTTCGAGTGGAGAAAACCCACGAAAAGTGACCTTGTGGGCAAGTTACCCAAGTGCTGGGGTTTTGGACCCAAAGTTGTGGGTTTGGAACCAAGGTAATTATTACTTTATATTAATTTGTGATTGAGTTGTGAAATAGGGGTTTCTTGAAGCACAAGGAAAACGCCCAAGTCACTCACACAAAAAGTATAAATAGAATGCTAATGGAGAGGCCTAATCACAAGTGTGAAAGGCTACATTTTACAAAGGAGATATACCCTAGAAGAAGAGAGCCTCAGTCAGCAAGAGGGATGAGTTTCTGTGGAAGGAGAAGGGCCAAGTTGGTGAGATCTGTCCAAGAGACTAAGGTTGAGTTTAGTGAAGTCTGATCTGTAGGAAGGGTTGTTTTCCCTAGCCAAAATCTAGCAATTCAACTAAGGGTCTCAACTTCTCAAGTAAACGACCGAAGGTTTGTTTGGCTAGATCAGGTAGGCCAAACCCTAGTTTGAGGGACAATACCATAGGTATGAGGTGGACAATGCTCTGATCAAGGGACTGAGTTTTGGACACCAAAATAACGTTGTAGATCTAGTTCCAAGGGTTCTGTGCTGGCTGTGGGTTCTTTGACTAAGAATAAGGTATGATTTGGATAGCCGAGGTTCAAAGAGGGCTTGGTCGCAGGTTTAGGCAGTTCTGTTGCAAGGGCTGCAAGAAAACTAGGGCTAGCTGCAGGATTGCCTAGCCCTAGGAGCAAGGCCGAGGGCCTATAGAGGTTCAATAGACTTGGTCGAAGATAATTGGAGGCAATCTGAGGCTGCTAGGAGAAAGGAGAACACTACACATGAAGTCATAGGTGTTGTAGAACAAGTTGAGTTGACAATAGAAAAAGAGGTGTTGATCTAAGGGTTATAACATAACTCTGTTAGGAAAAGGAGGGCCTAAAAAACAAGGCGTGGACACTGATAAAGTACTGAGGGCTAAAGGAGGAGTCCTTTTGTGAGCAACCAGTTTGATAGTGATCTAAAGGGAGTTGATCTCTGTGCGTTAGAATAAGTTTGTAGTAGCGAAGGATTGAAGCTACAACAAGGTATCATGGACAAGACGACTGAAAGGGCTACTTGTGAAGGATTACGTCAACAAGTAAGTCAAGTTATTTTGTCCCTTGTTTTGTGGGTAGTTGAGGGTTTGAAGAATAAGGTCTCAAGCCTTAGTTGTACTTTTGTATTATAACATTTGTATCAAGGTTTTCGGAAGGGCCATGATCCATGATATGGGAGCGGTATGATTTTCTTGTTGATGGACTAATAAGAAAAGTTTTGGGCAGATATATCTTGTGTACTTTTGTTGATTGCGTTGCTGTTATATTTCCGTTGTGCAAAGTGCTTAATAGTTGAGTATCTTCAGTGTGTTAATTTTCTAGTCTAGACTCTAGACATAGACCAGGCCTAGGGTATAAGGAATTTCAACAGATTCTACTAAAAATGTACCCATCACTCAAACAAAATCTTAACTTGACATGCTAAGCTTTTTTTCTATATTCTTTTAATTCTTAGAGGGTGATATTGACGATAGAGATCCCAATATAAAGAATGGTTTTGATGATATGTAGGTATTTGTTGTAGCATGATTTTTTGGATGTTAGAGGCCATCTAGAGCATGTTTGTTGATGTATTTTTGGTTCACGGGTGGATTGCACTCAATGCTATTTTGGTTATGTGCACCCTTGCATGCCATATAAATGAAAACTTTTTCTTATTTGCATATAAGTGGTTTGGTTTCATATGAATACACTGAATATATATGTTTTTCTTTAAACTTTGAATTTTTTATGTGTTTTTGGTTAATTGGCTTATTGTTTTTTTGGTCCTTTTATAATTGGTTCCAGTTTGGTTCTGGTTGTCTATTTGGGGGCTCTATCAATTTGGTCAATGGTTTGGTTCTAATAGCATTGTTTAGGAGTTATAGGGTATGCAAGTTAGGGTTTTTTTTGTTAGTCTTAACATCGTCTCAAATAGGTGTTCTTAGTAAAACAATCATATTTGAAGCTAGTGAGGTCCAAATTGAGTACTGTTGCCTCAAAATTTAGCAAGCCTTGAGAGAGGCCTCACAAGGCAAGGGCTATAGTAAGAGACAACAATGACGTGGTTGCCATTGTCACCTTAGCACTCTACCTCCTTTTTAGTGGAATTTCACCACATGGGAGGCTTTCCAGTTTATCACCTAGAGGGTATTTTAGGTTGATTGGTTCATGGTGATGCTTATGAATGACTAAGAAAGGTACTTCTTAGTTGGATTAGGGCACAAACCTTTATGTAAGAGGAACAATATACCATAAAGAAAGCCTAGTAAATAGTGCTTGATACCTAGGGCTTCAAGAAGTAACTTAACAAAGGTGTATCTAGGCTTGCAAGCACAAGGAAAAGGTTTAATTAGGGACATGATCAACAATGGGATATGGTAAACCTTCAAACAAGCCCTAAGTTGAAGCCTTGTATAAAACTAGGGTTTATTAGGACACTAAATTACCTAGGGTTAATGATGTTAGCCCTAATGAGGTGATTTGCGTGATGAGACAAGCTATATTTTGAGTGTGTAAGGTCAATCAAGGTGAAAATAAGCCAAATCAACTGCATTGATTTGATTACTCAAGCCCTAGTTAAAGTTGGCCCTTGCTCGAGCCCTAACCCTAGTAGCTTGCCTTAAAGGATTGAAAAAATAAGGAAAGGAGAAAAAGGTAGAAATTTTAATGAGTTTTGATCACTAGGATCCTAGTGCCTTTCCCTATTTGGGCGATGGAGTTTTAGGGGCTAAACTTTAGAGATATCAAGTTCATGCATGGAGTAAGGGGGGAAACCCTAGTTTTCACTTTCAAACCCTAGCTATCTTTTTATGAGGGGAGAAATTAACAAGAAAAACTCTCTAAGAGGTTTTCTAGGGATATCAAGGAAAATAAGATTAACATGCAAGAAACTAATCAAGTGAAGTAGTAATAATTAATACATCACAAGCAGTTATCAAAGAAAGAGAAATCTCCTAATCTAGCTGCCCCCTAGGTTTCTCAACATGGTTTCAAAGCTAAGGTGACATCAACAAGAAGAAAAGGTAACTTGAAGATCACATCATTGAAGAAGGATACATAAGGGCCGATCATAAAGAAATCATTGAGGAGTACTCATCTCAAGGAGAAGAAGACCTCAAGGACCCTACCTCCACTCAAAGAAAGAAGGACTACACATTTAAAGCATCTTGAAGTCTCCATATTCTACAATTCTACATCCAAAGAAAGGATTACCATCGTCATCAAAGAAATCAAGGTGATCTCCCTCTCTTTGTAGAAAGGATCACATCTCAATCATATCATCTAGAAAAGAAGTATTGTCATCTTTGAAAAAGGAAGACATCATAAAGGAAGCAATCATCTTCAAGAAGGCATCTTCAATTGTCATCATCATAAAGAAGACATCAAGTTGAAGATATCATCATCAAAGGAGCATCTTCACTTGACAAGTAAGTATCTTTATATTTATGTCTGAATCTACTATCAACATGACTTCATTCTGCAAGGAAAGCAACAAACTGGTTGGGTCATCAACTTTCCTTGCATGGAAGAAAATGATAGATTTGATCCACGCGGAGAATGAAGTTATTGAATATGTTAAGGGTTCAATCTCCAAATCATCTGAAGAGAAAGCTCAAGCACTATCAAAGTATATGAAAGGGGAACTAAGGGCTCAAAGAATCCTCATAGAATCAATCAAGGACTCACTCATCCCTTATGTAGCAAAGTTGGAGAAATCGAAAGATATCTATGAAAAGTTGGTAGAATTGTTTTCCATAAGCACTGCAAGAGAAGTTATATCATTGAGAATTGAATTATACAAAATGAAGGTATCTAAGGATGAAGGAGTAACCTCATACCTTATGAGGGTATCTCAAATAAGAGATTAGCTACAATAATTAGGAGAAATAATGTCTGATAAAAAATTACCATTGTTGTGCTCAATGCACTATCTGATGAATGGGGCAACTTTGTATCAAGTATCTATGGAAAGAAGGAAGTCACTCCATTCAGTGAACTTTGGTCATTATGTAAGATTGAAGAAACTAGGTTGAAAGCAAAGAGCGATGTTGGTGTTGATTTTTGGTAGCATCGAATGTGCTCTAGCCATGAAAATTGGTGGAGAGGCTAAGGCACATGAGATCTCCAAGACCCAGAAATCGTTTGGAGAAATTCCACCTGGATGAAGAGATATTAAAATAATTAATATTTTTAATGGGGTTCTCAAGTCTAAACTTAGGAAAATTAAAATATTAATGTTTATTAATATAATATGGGCGAGAAAGTTCTAAATAACGAGGATCAAGCTAGATCTAATCTTAGCCGTTGATTAGGGACTTAATCTCGACCCTTGAATCGTCAACAGGAAAAGCATAAGAGGAGGCTTGAGGGTCAGTTGGAGATACACCAAAAGAGATCAAGAATTCGTTTTTCTAGGGCTGGGTTTATTGAGGAAATTGAGTGAGTGATCGGTTGCAACGAGGGGCAGTTCAGTAAGGGATTTCGATCCAAGTTTGAAGAAGACATATTAGAGAGGCAACAGAGTGCCAGAAGAGGCAACGCAGAGGCTAAGGAGGGCTGACGCAGAGGCTAAGGAGGCCAATGCAGAGGACACAGAGGCCCAAAGAAGTTGACGCAGAGAGCTTCAGAGGTTGCACTGAGGTGATTCTGTGGTACAGACTGAGAGATGATTGGCTGACGCAGAGCCAAAGAGGGTGACGCAGTTCCAGAGGAGTGCGTGGAGCATCTTTTGCTGTCTAGCACAAGGAACAACCGGAGCCACTGTGGGATTGCTCATCCGGTTGCTGATTAGTCGGAATATCTGCTTCCAGATTGAGGTATTGCTGCCAAGGATATTCTCTGAAGGGTGAGCCATTTCTGGCACCCTAGTTGTATTTAGAAATTTGCTTGATAATAAAACCCTCATATATGCAGTGTCGGTTTTCCCACATTGGGTTTTTCCGGGGACAATTGTCCAAAAATAACAGTGTCCCTTTTGTTATTGTTTCTATTTACTTTAGTGCATGATTTGTATATCTGTGAAGGCTTCCTTTGTGTTTATTGTGATATTTATGTATTTAAATAACTTGTTAATGTAAAGAACAAGTAGGAGATAGTAAACCAGATATTGCAGTAGGGTTTTCTGATGTGTTAGATTTAGAATTTTTCACATGGTATCAGAGTGAATGCAGATCATAGGAGACTGAAGGCACTAGCCGAGATTACTAAAGAGTTTGCAGCAGAGAAGCAACTGTCTCGAGAGATAGCGCTGTTCTAGAGCCAAAGATGCATAAGGAAGAGTGACGCAGTACAGAGAAAGTGACACAGAGGCTCACGTAGTGCCTGCGTCAGCATTCTGACCCAGGAGAGGAAGACACAGTAGTTGGGAGGAGCCCACGCAGTGGCTGTCCAAGCTAGCATAGAGGCAGTGGGGAGCAGATCAGGCCTACGCAGTGCTCAGTCATCTTTCTCAGCCAGGAAGGATTGATGCTGTGGCCAAGAGGAGTTGATCCAACTCTCACTGTGATTGCGCAGAGCCAGAAGGGCTCAGATTCTTCAGTTGTCCGGGCTAAGGGAGCTGTGTAGATTCTGATTTGAGGAGCTGTTGGGATGCTGTTTCTGTTAGTGCATAATAGTGTCTAAGGACACTGAACCAAGGTAGAGGGAAGCACTACCTCGAAGGATTTCTAGCTAAGAAATCCAGATCCGAGTTGCAACAGCAAAGGGGGATTGGAGAGGAGTGATTCGATAGTTGGCAGGAGGATTTCCAGGAGGGAAGTCGAGACTCAGAGGGAGTCTAGAAGAGGAGCAAAGATGGCAGTGAACGAATTGAGGGATCAGGATAGATTGGACAGGCTTCCAATTTTGTCATCCAGAAGACCAGGATCCTGGCAATCCTGGATGAACATCGCATTAAGGACTATGCCTTTAAAACGGTAGCTATCCTAGTTGACCTTGATGCAAATGAGAAGTATGAGGAGGCCACGACGAAGGCGAAATGCATGATCCTAGATAGGGTCAAGTATCATGTCATACCACATATTGCTGAGAAGAACACATCGAATGAGATGTGGCAGAAGCTGACCACCTTATACCAAGGCTCTTCTGTGCAACAGAAGATGTTATTAAAGAATCAGCTGAGGTCATATCAGATGTAGAAAGGAGAGGAGATAGATCACTTCCTTCTAATGTTGCAAGGAATTTGCGACCAACTTACTTCCGTGGGGTCTACACCGGATCTAGAGTTTATGGTCAGGATTGCTTTGAGTGCAGTGTCCGAGGACTGGGAGACGTTTGTCCAAAGCATTTTGGGTAGAGTGACTCTCCCCAGTTGGGAGGAGATGTGGGTAGCTCTTCGATAGGAAGAGATCAGGAGGTTAACCAAGGCGGGGAGTGGCAGTAAGGAAGTTCGAGTCAAGAAAGAGGAGGAGGAGGATGGGGCTCTAGCATTTATGGGACAATAAGGTGTTCAGAAGATGAAGGACATCTCCAAGGTCAAGTGCTTCAGTTGTGAGGAGCTGGGACATTATCCATCTCAGCGCCCCATGAAGAAAGGCAAGGAAGAAGCTTCCGACTCAAAGGCAGCTCCAGCAAAGGTGGAGAATGATGTCGAGACTGATGATGATTGTGCCATGAGTGCTCATGCACCTCTAGAAAAGAGGTTGGGTGACATCGAGTTGTAGTCGAGAGAACTACATGCAAGGGCAGGATCCTTGAGGTGCCCAAACTCATGGATCACATTTGGCTATGGGTGCCCTTAAAGGTAGTAGCATGATGATAGGTGTCGGGTGGAGCAAAATGTGGTGGAGCGGCAAGGCAGGGCTAGAGTGCAGAAATCTGAGGCAAAGCAGTGGAGGTTGCAGAATGCAAGAGGCACAAAGGTGTTTGCAGCAACGTAGTGGCAACATAGTGATGCGGGAGCATCTAGACCTAGCCAACAATGTGATGGAGTGGTCACATGTTGTGGCTAATGCAAGTTTGGAGGAAGATTTGGTTGTTAAATTTGTATTAATTTCAAATAAATGTATGTAGTTAAGAGTGGCCTAATTCTGAACAGAATTGGGAACAAAAGTGGCATATGGTCCTCCTTGCATGGAGATCAAGCCAAGTAGTCTAGTTTGTTTAGATTAGGATATGATTGAATTCTAAATGTATAATTTATTCCTTCAATTGTGGAGGAGATGGTTAACTTAGCATATATGTGTTCCTTTCTTTTTTGAAAGAGGAGGGAGAGAGACAGAAAAAGGAATTCGAAAGATTTGTAAGCCTACGGGCAGCGTAGGAGGAAAAAGGCCACAATTTAGATTAATCGGGCCAGAGAGGGCAGGGATCCCCGAAATATAGTTTTCTATTTATATTTACAGAGAATTGATTGGAGTGATAGAACTGTGTGATTGAATGCATTTCTTTTGACACAAAGGACTTTACCTGTGAGATCAGGCCGAAGGGCGAAGCTCTGTCATTTGTTTATTGTGCATAACAGTGTTGTGAGTGTAGTTATATAACCAGTTGTGGAGGCTTGAATGCTTGTTTTTTTGTCTATATTCTAATGCTCTTAATGCCAACTTGCATTTTTCATATGTTTTAATGGAAATCTGGTGTTAAGGGATCAATTGGTGAACGCATTCCATCGTTTTGGGTTCGCAGGCGGAAAAACCCAAATACACTAAGTATCGGGCGTAAACCACAGTTGGATTGAAGAATCGGGACTTCAAATCATTATAGATGGGAGTTTAGAAGTTATCGGGTTCGTATTGCCCAAACCACACCGCCTTTGTGTTTTTTTTGTTATATCGCCGAAAGTCTTTACACGGGAAAATCACGCAAACACTTAGCGGATTCATTGAAGTGGATTTGGAATATCATGTATGGGAGTTTTGGGCCATATCGGGTTTGGCATATATAAGTCACATCGCACAGTTGTATCGGCGCCAACAAAGGCTTGTCCCCTAACCCTTTGCGATTGTGATTACCGATGTAAATTGCATCGGCACATTGGAGTGGGAGTTGTATATTGTGCTATTACCATCACCAATAGCGATTAAGCTTTATTGCGTCAGACCTCTGCCGGAGACTAGTGCCGATAGAGTGGATCACCAGAACCCCGATGGCCGATATTGCGATTCATTCTGGACCGTTCGATTGGCCAGATCTGGTCCATAGCACTAATACATATAACGGTGTAAAAAGGCGGGAAATCATTGTCTTAAGGTTTCTTGAAGGCATTTTAGTCCAGAAAGGGAAAAGGCATGGTTTAAGCTTTTTTGAAAGCTTTCCACTCCTGATATGTAAAGGCCTAGTTATCAAAGAACAGGGGTGTTCGGCGGGGTGATTGAATGCATCATTTTTGATCCGTTTGGGATGTTTAAGACTGAATGCATATCAATGCTTCCGATATATATATATATATATAATATTATATATATATATATATATAATATATATATATGTGGGCATGAAGCTTTAAGGGGCTATAAAGGGGAAAATTAAGTCCCGATAAGGATTTTAGGTTGTAGCAACCTTAGGGTTACACCATTTTAGGTTGTAGCAACCGTGGGGTTGCATCAAATTTTGGTATCAGAGCCAGGTTAAGGAAGAAATTTCCTGCGAAGAGATGTTTGCTTATGAAGATTTAAGATTATAGCAGCGAGACTGTAGAAGAACTATTGGGAAGTTCTTAGAGATTGTAGTAGAACTTGCAGATGCAAGAGACAGAGAAAATCCATTCAAAACACAGGTGACAACATAAGAAAGTGCGAAGACTGCAACACAATAGAACAAGAGAAGCTGTGAGAGAAGAACTAGATGTGTTCTTAAAAGCATAGCAGGGAAAGCACTCAGAAGTGGCAGTGAACCTGAAGAATCCAACAAGAGATTGGACAGAGAGGACAACTAAAGTGTTCTCGAAAGAGAGAGTGAGAGATTTTAGAAGTCTAGAGGGAGAAAAGGTGTTGCTCAAGGGAAGGTTCCAGATAGAGGACCGTGCTTACCAAAACACTGAGTGAGGAGAGCTTAGTGAGGTAAGATCGCAGTAAGGAGGACTTGCTGTTACAAAGGCTTGTTGCAGAGGAGTGAGGAGCTCATGGAAAGAGAGGAGAAGAAGATGACTACAGATAGTCATAGCAGAGGTTCTGAAAGAAGCCATAGCAGAAGGAAAGATGCCAAAGAAAATGGCATGAGGATGAGTCAAGAAGAGTTTGACAAAGAGAAAGCTGAGATAGATTTCCAGATTGGAATATTGATGGAGATGCTGCAGAGAAGTGATGAAGACCAGAAGCATGGTTGGACCATGAGAAAGAGAGTAAAGTGGCAGAGGCTACAAGAGAAGAGAAATTAGCAAGTGAAGTTAGAGATAGCAGAAGAATTGAGAAAGATTGAGTAGATATTGAGTGCTCCAGAGGAATCAGAGGAACTCAGAGAAGCAGAAGCAGAAATGGAAGTTTCCATTTGTAGACCAGAACAAGGTGAAATGTTGGCTGAAGAGGATAATGAGAGATCAGTTGAAGATCTCATGGACTATTGGCATAGTTCAAAAGAATTCGAAGATATGATGATAGTGGAAGCAGATGAGGCAATGAAGCCTTGTGATTTTAATTCTCATAGTTTGTGTATGTTTGCAGGATATGCAGAGGATGATGTACAGTCTGGTGAAACTGTCACGAGCAGGAATGAAGCTCCTGAGGTGAAGTATGATGGAGAATTACTTTTAGAGGAAGAAGGTGCTGATCTATTGTAGCAAAAGGAGTTCATAGATGAAATTCTGTTTGGTGTGAAACAGTTAGATGAGGTTGATATAGACCAGAAGTCTAATGACAATGCCATAGTGGTACTACAAGAAGGTAAACCAATGAATTTGTTTAATGGAATTGATGAAAGATGCTTGCAATATGATAGTGTAGAAAACATGACAACTCAGGAGGATTGCCAAGAAAAGAATGAAGCTGAGAATGGAAACTGTGATGCACTGCTGGAGAGATTTCACAAGGAAATAGAATTCTTGGAGAGACTGCTCAAGGAACCTGAAGGAGAAATGAAGCTCGCAAAACCTGATGGAGAAAAAGGTGTGGAAGACAACATTAATAAATATGATGCTGAAATCAGAGAAATTGAGCAGAGATTATTTGAAGGTGACATGAAAGATTAGGAGTAGCAAGGAAGTTATGTCCTCAGAGACATGAAGGAGATGGAAGTATTAATTCAGCATGATGAAGATGGAAAGAACCAACAATTTGAAAGGGATGATCAGCTACATGAGAGTGAATTTGAGGAAGGCATTAGATTGCAGAAGTATAGCAACTGGCAACAGAATGAAGAACCAGAGATTAGTCTGGCAGTACAAATAAAAACAAGTGAAGACCAAAGATACATATGGAGAATGAAGAAAAAAGTCAAGTGGGAGCTATTGCAATAGAGGTGGAATGACAAGCTGATAAACAAGTTTAAAGAACTTGAACAAATTCATATTGATTTGTTAAAGGAGGAAGGACTCAGAGAAATAGAGTCACAGCAAGAAGAATCTGCTGAAATCCAAAAGAACTATGATGGAGGATTGGTGCTTGAAGCATCAAAAGAAAATGAAGGGTATTGTATTTTGAAAATTGAAAGTTGTTTTGTGTTTGCAGGTCATATAAACTTAAGGAAAGACAAGCAGTTATTGGAAATTGCTATATTAACAAGTGGAGAGATGAATACTCATAGTCATATGCAAAATAAGGAGGGAAGTTACAACCAAGTGCAGGAAGATGTCCAGTCAGATGACATCCAAAGGATAAGTCAAAAGGAGGATGGCAAAAGAATTATTGAAATCAAAGGATACATTGAGGTAAGGCAGCTGTTTAGTGTTGTCATAAGTGAAGGAAACTCACATAATTATGTGATGCAGAGGGAAGAGCAGCTATTAAACATATCTGTAGTAAATTATGTAGATATTAGACAACTGTTTAAAACTGAAGCCAAAAGAGGACAGCTATTGAAGATTGATATAGAAGACTTTGTAGATATTAAACAGTCATTGAGGATCATTGACCTTGAAGAAAGCCAGAGTAAAGAAGGATTAAAGACAGATGATGCAGACAATGAAGATTGTGCAAAACTCTTGGAAGAAATTCCAAATGAGATGACAAAATTGTGGCATAAGTCAAGTCTTTTGAAGAGGAAGCAATGTGAAGTCAATCTGAACCAAGAAGTTAATTCTGAAGAATAGATCGAATTAATGAAGGGTAGATCAGAATGTCTCAGAAAAATGAAATGGTGTTGAATCTACAGTATGGGGGTGTTGAACTAGAAATGAGATCAATAGATGATAGTAACAGAATTACTATTATACTACAGGGATTTATTGATGGAGAAAAGGCTGAAGATGACATTTCAAATTCAGACGAATATGATGTTATAATCCTTAAGAGTGCAGAAACAAAGTTACTGGAAGAAGAAATATTCCAAGTAGCTAAACAAGCAGGAAGAATTCTGAGTTTCCAAGAAATTTGTGGAGTTACAGGTATGTTGGAATTTGAAGTAAGGAATGATGAAGTCATGAATGAGAAACCAAAAGAAGGACCTGGAATTATTGCAGAGAATAAATGGAGAAGGCATTTGTACATTTCAGAACTGTATATGGAAGGTTATGGGCACAGAGATTATGATGTTCTTATTCAAGAACACAATCAGATGTAGGGGAATAGTGTTCAACACAGGAGAAGGGAAGTGGACAAAGAATTGGATGAGTTGTGGAAACTCATACAATAGCATTCCAATAAAACAAATACAGGACAAAAGAAGAAAGGGAGATTGGCTGGAAGGAATGGTACAGGTGAAGGGAATGGAAAACTGCGAATTAGAGTGAGCAAAACAGTAGCAAAATATGTGAAAGGGACAATAGCAGACAATGAGAGCATAGCAAATGGGGCATTACAGTGTAAAGGATGGAGACTTGAGGGACAAACAACAACAATAATAACCAAGGACAGGCTACCAAACCAAGTATGGGATCTAGGAGGACATAGATCAGACGTGCATGATCAGGAGATCATGAGTAATTTAAACTTTGGGAGTCTGATGCAAGATCATCTAAACCTAGCCAACAATGTGATGGAGTGGTCACATGTTGTGGCTAATGCAAGTTTGGAGGAAGACTTGGTTGTTAAATTTGTATTAATTTCAAATAAATATAAGTAGTTAAGAGTGGCCTAATTTTGAACAGAATTGGGAATAAAAAATGGCAAATGATCCTCTTTGCGTGGAGATCAAGCCAAGTAGTCTAGTTTGTTTAGATTAGGATAGGATTGCATTCTAAATGTATAATTTATTCCTTCAATTGTGGAGGAGATGGTTAATTTAGCATATATGTGTTCCTTTCTTTTCTGAAAGAGGAGGGAGAGAGACAGAAAAAGGAATTCGAAAGATTTGTAAGCCTATGGGCAGCATAGGAGGAAAAAGGCCACAATTTACATTAATCGGGCCAGAGAGGGCAGAGATCCGCAAAATATAGTTTTCTATTTATATTTACAGAGAATTGATTCGAGTGATATAACTGTGTGATTGAATGCATTTCTTTTGAGACAGAGGACTTTACCTGTGAGATCAGGCCAAAGGGCGAAGCTCTGTCATTTGTTTATTGTGAATAACAGTGTTGCGAGTGTAGTTATATAACCGACCGTGGAGGCTTGAATGCTTGTTTTTCTATCTATATTCTAATGCTCTTAATGTCGGCCTGCGTTTTTCATATGTTTTAATGGAGATCTGATGTTAAGGGATCAATTGGTGAACACATTCCATCATTCTGGGTTCGCAAGCGGAAAAACCCAAATACACTAAGTATCAGGCATAAATCATAGTCGGATTGAAGAATCCGGACTTCAAATCATTGTAGATGGGAGTTTAAAAGTTATTGGGTCCGTAGAGCCCAAACCACACCACCTTTATGTTTTTTCTGTTATATCGTCGAAAGCCTTTACACGGGAAAATCACGCTAACACTTAGTGGATTCATTGAAGAAGATTTGAAATATCATGTATGGGAGTTTTGGGCCATATCGGGTCTGGCATATATAAGTCGCATCACGTAGTTGTATCGGCACCGGCAAAGGCTTGTCCCCTAACCCTTTGCGATTGCGATTGCCGACATAAATCGCATCAGTACATTGGAGCAGGAGTTGTATATTGTAAAGCAGGCTATTACCATCGCCGATATCGATTAAGCTTTATCGCGTCGGACCTCTGTCGAAGACTAGCACTGATAGAGTGGATCACCAGAACCCCGATGGCCGATATTGCGATTCATTCTGGACCGTTCGATCAGCGAGATCTGGATCTGCAGCGTAATATATATAACGGTGTAAAAAGGCAGGAAAGCATTGTCTTAAGGTTTCTTGAAGGCATTTCAGTCCAGAAAGGGAAAAGGCATGGTTTAAGCTTTTTCGAAGGCTTTCCACTCTCGATATGTAAAGGCCTAGTTATCAAAGAACAAGGGTGTTCGGCGGGTTGATTGAATGGATCATTTTCGATCCGTTTGGGATGTTTAAGGTTGAATGCATATCAACGCTTCCAATATATATATATATATATATATATCTATGGGCATGGATCTTTAAGGGGCTATAAAGGGGAAAATTAAGTCCTAATAAGGATTTTAGGTTGTAGCAACCTTAGGGTTGCACCATTTTAGGTTGTAGCAACCGTAGGGTTGCATTACATAGGGTGCACAGGATAGAAATAGAGGTAGCTTCGGCATCACGTGACTTCCAGACTGACCAAGATGTCAGTGGTTAGGTGTAGTCAGTTACTTACTTCTCGGTAACTAGGTTGCAGTGCAACGGTTAGCAGTGGCAGTGTTATGTGCAGCATGTTGAGAGGGAGTTGTAGTACATATGTAGCAGTGGTAGTGGCAGTGTCATTGGCAGCAGTACAGGAAGCAACAATGCAGTGGATGTGAGGCAACAGGCCAAGCATCAACATAGGGTCCGATGCGGAGGATCAGTGTGATGCTTCCATGGTGAGGCATTACTAGAGCACATTCCTTGCTAAGAGGGAGTGTTGAATTTTGGTAGCATCGAATGTGCTCTAGCCATGAAAATTGGTGGAGAGGCTAAGGCCACATGAGATTTCCAAGTCCCAGAAATTGTTTCGAGAAATTCCACCCAGATGAAGAGATATTAAAATAATTAATATTTTTAATGGGGTTCCTAAGTCTAAACTTAGGAAAATTAAAATATTAATGTGTATTAATATAATATGGGTGAGAAAGTTCTAAATAATGACGATCAAGCCACATCTAATCTTAGCCATTGATTAGGGACTTAATTTCAACCATTGAATCATCAATAGGAAAAGTATAAGAGGAGGCTTGAGGGTTAGTTGGAGATACACCAAGAGAGATCAAGAATTCGATTTTCTAGGGCTAGGTTTGCTGAGGAAATTGAGTGAGTGATTAGTTGCATTGAGGGGCAGTTCAGCAAGGGATTTCGATCCAGGGCTGAAGAATACATATCAAAGAGGCAATAGAGTGCCGGAAGAGGCATCGTAGAGCCTAGGAGGGTTGACGCAATGTTTTAAAACTTTGTCTCTGGTTCAGAAATGACTGAGGTTCGGCTCCAACTCTGATTCCGACTCATTATCGAATCGGCTGGTTTGATTTCAATGACTCGGTCGTTGTAAAAAATACATTAAATTTTTTATTTTTATTTTTTATTTTTTATAAAAGACATAATTTTAAAGATTTTCATTCATGTTTTCAAACATAAAGCTTTAGAATATAAAGAGAAGACAACATATGATCAAAGTAGGCTAATGAATATATCCATTATATCAAAATGGCACTCAGTGCACTGTCCAATACAAAGTTCATACTTAGCCACCAATGCCAGGATTCTTTTCTGCCTCAGCCTAAGGACAATCACTAGACTACAACAACAATACCAGTGTTCCACGGGGACGCGTCCCCCAGGTTCGGGTGCGTGCACCCCTTGCACCCCACGTGCTCGGGACGGGGGGACGTCTGGGGAAATGTTTTTCCTTGTCGCCCTTTTGGGGAGACGCGGGGAGACGCAAGGGGGGACGTTTCCCCAGTGTGGGGGACGCGACTCCCCAAAAGGAGGACGTTTGGGCATCCCCCCTCAAAAAGGGCTATGTGTCCCCCCTTAAATTTGCTTGTAAATAATGATTTATGATTGGGGAAACCTAGTATTTGATCATATTGCCCTACTAATGCTATGCAATTCATGTAATGCTAAATTCTTAAAGTAAAAGTGACATTCTCCTTTATCTTTCATTTTCATCCTTTTACTTAAATTTTTAACATTACCATGAAATGACTCGGGATGTTTGAGAGTGGTTCCAACCTCATTCGATTTCATATGGAGAAAGTAGAATTTTAGATCTCACTCAAAATCCAGCAGACTTAATAGTTTTTTAGGAATTCATGATTTGATGGATTGCAATGTTTCCATTAAATTTTGTCATGTACAAGGGTATGGAATTAGTATTTAATCAAGAGCACCAAGTCCTCTGTGTACTTTAGAGTGACTTCTAGACTCATCTCTCCACTATTTTTGAATTTAGTTATATGAATTTACTATTCCAGTCTTTAGATTTCAATATCTATTATAGTCTATTTTGCTTAGTACTAATTAGATTCTAGAATGATGAATGATAAATTTCAATTTTAAATCAATTTAGAATCTAGAATGATGAATGATGAATTTAATTTTTAAATCAATGTAGATTCTAGAATGATGAATAATGAATGATGAATATGTATCAGAGTACTTCATTATTGAATCTTGTGGTCTATGGATGAATCATGTATGTATTGGTAAGGCCGATGAGTATGGATCAATGTATTTCATTACTTAATTCAATTATGGATGTATCATTTTATTTATGCTTTCATTATTGAATATGAATTTGAAATATATATATATATTAAAAAAAATTATATCCTGACGTCCCCCCCCCCCCCCCACAAATTTCCTTAAAATTTGAGGGTACTCCCACACATCCCCCTTGTGCGTCTCCCCGCACCCACGTCTCCCTGTCTCGGAGTCTTGGTGGAACATTGAATAATACCAATTCTCTACCCCTAATGAAGTCTCAAAACCCTTGATTTATTTATGGTCAAGCTCCAGAACAATCAGAGGTAAATATGTATTTATTAGTTCATTGCCAGAACGTTTACCTTTTTAGAAACATTGTATGGCTCAATGCATTGTTTCAATTTTCTAATTCATGCCACTAGGATACCCATACTTCGACCTTGTAATTTTCAAAACTTTTTCATAGTGATAGATTACTTTAGGGCTATAAATATGCAATAAAAAACAACCCAACCATTGATATGTAGGAGGCGGAACAAATTTTGACAAATGTGCTTCAAGATTTTTGTCAAAGAGCTGAGTTGACTTTGTTGTTACCGAGCCAGTCGAGTCATTGCTGAGTCGGTCGAGTTGTTATTGAGTTGACCGTGTCAATGACTAGCTTGGTAACAACTCGGCCAACCATTCTGTCTCAGCCACCGAGCCGACCCGACTAGGGATTGGCTTGGTATGACTTAAAACAATGGGCTGATGCAGAGGCTAAGTAGGCCAACGTAGAGGCTAAGGTGGCCAACACAGAGGATGCAAAGGGCCAAAGAAGCTGACGCAGATGTTGTAGAGGCTGACGCAGAGGACACAAAGAGCTTTAGAGGTTGCGCTGAGGTGATTTTGTGGGATAGACTGAGAGTTGATTGGCTGACGCAAAGCCAGAGAGGGTGACGTAGTTCCAGAGGAGTGCATGGAGCAGCTTTTGCTGTCCAGCACAAGGAACAACCAGAGTCACTGTGGGATTGCTCATCCGGTTGCTGATTAGCCCGAATATCTGTCTCCGGATAGAGGTATTGCTGCCAAGGATATTCTATAGAGGGTGAGCCATTTCTAGCACCCTAGTTGTATTTAGAAATCTGCTTAATAATAAAACCCTCATATATGCTGCACCGGTTTTCCCGCATTAGGTTTTTCCGGTGACGATTGTTCAAAAATAACGGTGTCCCTTGTGTTATTGTTTCTGTTTACTTCAGTCCATGGTCTGTATATCTGTGAAGGCTATATTTGTGTTTACAACAATATTTATGTATTTAAATAACTTGTTAATGTAAATAACAAGTAGGAGATAGTAAACCGGATATTGCAATAGGGGTTTCTGATGTGTTAGATTCAGAAATTTTCATAGTTGGATCAAATGAAGAAGTTCAAGCATATGCTACCATGGCTAGGAGAAAAGGAAAGTTTGATGCTTGGAAAAAGAAGAAGATCGATATATCAAAAGGTACAATGTTATGAGTGTAATGAATATCGACATTTTAAAAGGAGTTGTGCCAAACTCAAGAAGGACAACATGAAAAGAAAGGAAAGAAATGAAGCCCATGTTATCAAAGAAATGGAAGAATCAGAAAAGAAAAAATCAAAAGAGGAAGTGAAAGATCTCTACTATGACTGAGATAACGTCCTTTGCCTAGTTCATTCAGTTATAAAAGAAAATAGAAAGCATCACAAGTATGATAAGATGCATTATAGCAAGATAGAGATGACACCATCATAGAAGCATGGAAGGATAGTTGAAGTAGAAATTCTACATGGTTATAACAGTCATCATGATATAAATGGCATCTCCATTGGAAGCATATAAGGACGACTAAAGTAGCAACATATATGGTTGGAGGAAAGTCATCTAGCAAGATAAAAGATAAAGAAATCATCATACATTATGATCATTAGGAAGGAGCATTTGCAGAATGAGGATCATCAAGATTCTCCATTGGAATCTTCATTAGAAGGTTCACCTTTACTTAGAAGAAATAAGTGCCTCGTAGATAGTCCACATTCCACCTTGTGTGGGATCCATTGGTAAGGTATGATGACAAAGATGTGCAACATGTTGAGTTGGTTGAAGTACTTTCAAGAAAAGGAAGCTGCTAGAAGGAAGTCTAGATGACCAAAAGAAGGAAAAGGTATGTATATATTTGATAAATAAAGTCCTGTCATCATATAGTTGCAGATAACATGGTTGAATGCTCTATCTCATGAACATGATTGAAGAAGAAGGATCTCTTCGATTACAATAATGCATGAAGGCATGTAGACAAAGTGCCTTGAATTCTTCTACATATTGATAAGATGAAATCAACATAATATGACCTCATGAGGAATATGAGGTGGTTGACAATCATGGTTCCTATGTTGAAAGAGCCATGTAAAGAAGACCCTGAGGAAATCAATATGTGAAGAAGATGAAAGAAGAGTTCATGGGAAGATGCATCTATAAGATAAGATAAGAGATCAACATCTCTGATATCTAGGAGGATTAGCTATGACATCTCCAAAAAGAAGGTATGAAGACCTGAATAGGTATGATGGAAAAGGAAAACCTTGGTAATATGTATCTTGGAGATGGATTCATACATATGTAGGATGTTGATGCTGCAAGAAGCTAATGTCATGACGAAAGGCTATCATAACGAGGTAACTTTGATTTATTGTTCATTTTGATTTTTGAAAGCATTTGTTTGGTTTGTTACAAAGCTACCAAAAGAGGGTTGTAGAAAGTCACCTACAACCTGTACTCGTGATTGGATTGAAGGTCTTGAAAGAAACATGACTTGGAGGAGGTAGCTATATGAAGGAAATCCAGATGTGGACTAGAAGATCACTTTTCGATGAAGAGAAAGATGACATGACTATTGGTTCAACCCTATGGTTTGTTGAAGGGAAGTGATGTAGAAAGATGGCCGAAGCCCTACAAAGAAGTTATGAAGAAATCTCCATAATGAAAAATATGGAGTTCATGACATGATGCAAAAAGAGGATCCCTACAAGCCGCTGATAGTATCATGATCTCCACCATAGAGAAAGATAGTTGCTGATTGGAAGCAAGTCCCTAGTTGAGAGGGAGCTTGGGAATATCCCTTTTATAGGAATGTGTAGATCCTGCCTAGTTGAGAGGGAGAGATAAACACATCATTCTAGTCTTCATGCTATGAAGAAAGAATGGAGGATTGGGTAAGCATCTAAGATTGATTCTGATACTCTTTGAGGATGTGGTAGGGCATCCAATAGGCAAGAGTAGTCGAAGAGGAAATTCCTGGAGGATGTGTTATTCCAAGATAGGAATGGTCTTAAAAGGACATACCTTGTGAACATTCCGATGGGGTATGTACCTTGAGAGACAATGGTGAAAGGTGTCTATTAGTCATTGTCTCGCCAACATTGTGCTCTAATCTTATGGAGAGATACAACTGTTAGTCAAGGCCTTGCTATGTGACAATGTTGGTTGATATGTTGAGATGCAATGAAATAAGCTAAGTCATAACTTATGAGATGACTTACCAATCCGACTCGTCTTATAAGAATTCTTTAGTATGAGAATGTCCAAGTACCTTGTATGTATTATGAATACCTCCCTAGTTAAGAGGGAGTGTTCAAATGTGTAACTAGGTTCGGTCTTCATAATGTCTATTGTAATCATGATTTTATATATTTGATATTAAAGAGAAAAGAAAGTTATTATTGTCATTCCTGATGCATGGGTTTCATGCTCAAGATAATTTTTTCTATAGGTCAAGCACCCATTGGGTGCTTTTAGGTTTGTCATAGAATTATGAAGTCAAAAGAGTCATTGTCATTCATGTAAGAGACCTTCGGGCATGTTGAATCTTGTAAAGAAAATTTTTGTAAAGTCAAAAGTGTCATAAAGACCCTCCAAGACCTTCTCAAACAAGTTGGCCTATAAGAAGGATCAAGTCGGCCTCATGGACAACAATTCGACCTCCTAAGAAACCCATTTATAAGGAACCTCTTATTAATTTGGAGGGACATTCATTCAAGCAAGAAAGAAGTTCGATATCCTCAAGAAAGAAGTTGGAAGACAAGGAAAAAGGAAAGAAAATCAAGGAAAAGAAGAAGAGAAGCAAGATCGAAGTTTTGGACCTCTCCCTCTTTCTCTCTCTCTTGTGTTAGGGTTTCTAAAGTCGCTGCTAAACCGAAATTGTAGTTGTTGGGAAAGTCGAAGTTGTTGGGAAGCCAAAGTTGCTGCTAGGTCAAAATTGTTGGAAGCTCGAAGTTGATGGAAATTGCTAGAAGCTCGAAGTTGCTCGAAGTTGTTGGGGTGAAATTACTGAACGCTGCAAGGTCAAAGTAGTTGGAAAGAAAAGTTTATCAAGAAGGAGAAGTTTGACTTGGTCATGGAGGGGTCTTTGACAAAGGTCTCAGGTCTTGGAATTCGTCATTGGAATTCTTGTGGGGTTTCCTCTCAAGAGGAGAGGTTTTGGCCCTGGCTTACAACCTACATTTTGTGTCCTCTTGTCTCATTGATCTTCATTGTTTGGTAGTCGTTTGATCATAGAAAAACACTAATAATAATAATCAAGTGAAAAAGAAACTATTCAAGTTAAGAGAATTCACCTAATCTAACTACCCCCTAGATTTCTCAACACTAATCCCAGGAAGTAATGCATCATACCAAGGTCCTTCATTTCAAACTCAGAGGTCAGCTCCCTCTTACACTCGAGCATCAAAGGCTCACTACTTTTCAAGACTAGATCATCAACATATAAAACCAAAATCAAAGGCATGCCTTGGACCATTTTGAAATAGAGGTTTAGATCAACACTACTTGTGAATCCAAGCTTCACCAGGTAACTATCAATGTGGGATACCGGGATTTGGGGGCTTGCTTCAAAGTTGAAACCATATAATGCTTTCTTCAACCTGAAAACATTAGTCTTCCCATCCTTCACTTCAAATCCTTGAGGTTGCTCAACATATAATTTTTCCTGTAGTATGCCATGAGGAAATGTCGTCTTTACATCCATTTGTTGAAGGGTCCATCCTTGACTAGTAGCATGGGAAACAATTGATCTAATGGTGGTGTAGCGAGAAACAAGTGCAAATATGTCATCATAATCTTCGCCCTCCTTCTAGGAGAATCATCTAGCCACGAACCTTGCCTTGTATTTCTCAAAAGCTCCCTTTCATAGGAATATGTCCCTCAATATCCTGTAATGTATCATGAAGCCACAATGGTCTCTTCCTGGCAGGCGGATCACATGGAGGAGGATCTAATGGGTGCATAGGCTCCATGGGATCATCATCAATGTCTTTCGTCGGCTCGAGCACAAAAGGGCCTTCTAGTAGGTCCATTTCATCATATTTCTTCTCAAAAGGAGGCAGAGGAAAGTCCCTTGCTTTTCCAAGGGCAACATCTTCATCGAAGGTTACATCCTTGCCAAACTCGATCTTCCTTTGACCAAATATATATATATATATATATATATATATATATATATATATTCTAAATGCTTTAGAATTTTCACAATACCCAGCAAACATACCTTTCTTTCTGGTGTCTTCTAACTTGTTCCTCTTATCCTTCAACACATGAAAGTATACAAGACAACCAATTATCCTGAGATGTCCAATATTGGGCTTCACACGTGTGAATACTTCTTCGGGAGTCTTGTCATCCAGAGTTTGATGAGGAACCCTGTTTTGTACATAGACTGCTGTATTTGTTGCTTCTCCCCAAAGAAACTTTGGTAACTTTTGATCATGTAGCATAGCACGGGCCGCTTCTACTATGAACTTGTTCTTCCTTTCAACCACACCATTTTGCTCGAGACTGTATGGTACAATAGTCTCCTTCTTGATACCTTCCTTCTTGCAAAAGTCAATGAACTCATTCAAAGTGTACTCTCAACCATTGTTTGACTTGAAGACCTTAATTTTCTTCCTAGTTTGATTTTCTATCAAAGCCTTAAAGTCCTTGAACCTAGCACAAGCCTCATCCTAATGCTTCAAATAGTAAATCCATGTGTTCTAGGAGCAGTCATCAATGAATACGATATAATAGAGATGGCCACCAAGAGAGTGAACTAGCATGGGTCCACAAAGGTCAGAATGAATGAGTTGAAGAATTCGATTGGTCTTGTTCTTGTTGGAGGGGAATGGTTTCCTTGTCTTCTTTCCACAAGCACATCTCCGACATACTCCATCATGACTTGCTTGAACATCATGCATCTTAGAGACTAGTTTCTTCGATTTCGGTAGGGCTTAATAATGTAGATGTGCCAACCTTCGGTGCCATAGCTCACTTTGATGATTAATGTTGTGGACCATTGCTAGCAGAGGTCTTCCATTGACTCTATAAAGTCCTTCAATTCTAGATCCTAGTGTGAATGCATCCCTCATGCGGGATTCCATAGGCCATGTGAGGACTTTTTCTCTTATGAAAGATACTCTCATGCTTTTGTCTTCCAAGGCAGAAATAGATACCAAGTTCTTCTTTAGTCCCAAGACATACAATAATCATGGAGAGTACAGATTCCCCAGAGTCTAAATGAAATTTGACAGAACCAAAACTTCTTACAAGATGAGTAGTGTTGTCCCCAAGAATGATATTTAAATTTGTCTCCCTCTCAGCCAGATTTGAGAGGACTTCCTTATATCCAAAGAAATGTCTAGAAACCCCACTATCTACCAACCATCATACGAATCCGGAGGGGAAGAAATAAAAAGAGCAGAAATAAGAATATATATAGATTGACTAGAAACTGCATTATTTTCATACTTGAAATTTCTTGCTCTCTTTTGTGGATGATAACTTCTAGATCATTAGGGGCATCTCTTCTTCTTCTATCATCGCTCCTTCCATCATTGCTTCTTCTTCTATCATTGTACTTGTTGTTGTAGCCTCGGATGGACATTGGAGCATCTCTCTTTCTTGGATAGTCTTGGGCATAATGACCATACTTATGGCAGTTGAAGCATTCAACCTAAGGCCCATCTTTTCTTACCCTTCTCTTGGGGTCCTTGGATTCATGAGAAGACTTCCTTGGATTGGATGGTCTCCCTCTACTTTTCCCCTTCTTGTCTTGTACAACAAATGAAGTGGGCTCTCCTTCTTCATGCTTTTGAATCATTCCTCTGGCAATTATCCTGGTTTCCTCTTGAGTGCATTGTCCAACGAGCTCATCAAATGTCGAGAGTCTATTTTTGTTGCTTATAGTAGTAATGAAAGTTTCCCAAATAGGAGGAAGACCTTGAAGAGTGATCATCACCACCTCTCTATCAGATATAGGCTCACCAACGGTCTGCAATTGATCCCTCAATTGGGATACCCTCATGATATAGAGTTGCATAGAGTCTCCCTTGTTAATCTTCAATTCTTTGAGTTTATTCTTCAAGGAGAGGATATGATTCAAATTGTTGACTTCATACATCCCAATCAGCTTATCATAGATATCCTTGTGCTTTTTCAAGCTTCCAACATAAACAAGTAAATGATCTTGCAAACCATCAATAAGAGTTTTCTTAGCTTTGAGGTCACCTTTCTTGTACTTGGATTTGATAACAGTAGAAGCATTTTCCGGAGGCTCGGGTAAGGTACCTTTCTTTGCACATATTCCAAAAAATCGTTGTCATCTAGTATAACTTCCAACTTGATCTTCCAAGCAACAAAGTTTGATGAATCACCCAACTTCTCATTATCATTGAAGAAAGACTTAGTCATCTTGTCCAAATCAAATAGGCTCCTTCAACTTCTTTCAATGATGATTGCTCTTGATTCTTGTCTCTTTGGGCTTGTTCTTCACCTTAGCTATGATACCATGTTAAATTTCCACTATTCTATGTTGTTACAATCACTTTAGCCCAATTCTTATTTTTAGTTAGCAATCTTTACAAAACAATTTAATATTCCAATCATTAATAGCAATTGTAGATAGAACAGTAAACACAATGAACAGTAAGAGACAATCAAGAGCAATAACAAGAGACACCAAATTTGGTCAAAGACTAGGGCAAAAACCCCACAAGGGGGAAAACCCTTTCAAATTTTTCTTCTTATTAGATTGTCATGAAATGTTCAAAAGGGAGTATAATGATTCAATTCCTCAACAAAAAGAGTCAAAGTCAATTCTTTGATTATCCAAGGGATCAACCAACCAATATCCAATATATGAGCCTCAAAGTCAAATCTGGTCAAAGATTCCAATATGCAAAAGTCAACAAATTTAGAGAAAAGTATTTTTTTGTAGCTCGCTGTTGATTTGTGGTAGCATCAAATGTGCTCTAGCCATGAAAATTGGTGGAGAGGCTAAAGCACATGAGATCTCCAAGACCTATAAATGGTTTGGGGAAATTCCACCCGGTTGGAGAGATATTAAAATAATTAATATTTTAATGGGGTTCCTAAGTCTAAACTTAGGAAAATTAAAATATTAATGTGTATTAATATAAAACTGGGTGAGAATGTTCTAAATGACATGGATCAAGCCAAATCTAATCTTAGCTGTTGATTAGAGACTTAATCTCGGCCATTGAAGACTCAACAGGAAAAGTATAAGAGAAGGCTTGAGGGTCAGTTGGAGATACACAAAGATTGATCAGTGAGTTTGATTTTCTGGAGCGGGGCTTGCTGAGAAAATTCGAACAAGTGATCTGTTGCAGCGAGGGGTAGTGAGTACATAGCAGAGAGGTGGAGATAGTGCCTAAGGGTCAGCGCAGTGATTGAAGAGGTTGATGCAGAGGCAGTAGGAGCCACGCAGAGACAACAGGAGCCACACAAAAATAGCTAGAGACTGCGCAGAGGCTGAGGGCCCTGTGTGGGTGATGCAAAAGGCCAGAGAGTTGATGTAGTGAGGTAGAAGGCTGACGCAAAGGGTTTAAGAGCTACGCTGAGGCTAGCAGGGCTGACGCAGAGCCTAGGAGAAGCGTCGAAAGGATTTTTGTGGGGCAGACTAGAGCTAAGAGGCTGAATATCTATCTCCGAGAAGAGGTATTACTGCCGTGTAACAATCTCTGTTGGGTGAGCCAGTTCGACATCCTAGTTGTACTCAAGAAATCTGCATAATAATAAAACCCTCAGAACTTTTGCATCGGTTTTCCCACATTGGGTTTTTCTGGGGACGATTGTCCAAAAATAACGATGTCCCTTATGTGTTTGTCTAGTATTTCAGTCACTGATCTCTATATGAGTTAAGGCTGCATTTGTGTTTATTTTCAATATTTATTTGTATAAATAACTTGTTCAGGAATAAACAAGAAGGTGAAATAAACCAGATAATGCAGTAGGGATTTCTAATGTGTCAGACTTAGAAATTTCAAAATTTGCAAATCGTAGAAAGACAACTTTCAGTCGCTGCAGAATGACGACTTTCGGTAGCTCATAGATCACAAAATGACAACTTTCAGTAGCTTTAGAATTTCGGTCTAAGTTGTCGAAAATGGCTACCTCCAACCCCAAAAACGGCGGATCCCATTTTAGATTCAGATCCGCGTACGAAACGCAGGAAAAACACCGACAAAACGTATTTGTGGAGTTTTTTTTTTCCAGAAACGGGAAGCTTTTGTTTCAGCCATTTTTTCGGCATTTTGGTTGAAAAATGACCTGTTTAAAAAATTCTCCAAAACATTTTTGAATTTCGTGATACGTATTTCACTAATCCAAAAATGTATCTTGAAATTTGCCGAAATTTGGCCATTGGGAACAACCTTTTTTGTTTTTGATCCTCCATTCCTTTGACTACAGAACCTAACCTAAAAGGTTAAATTCGTGATTGCCGTCAGAGTGAAACATTATCGCTGGAGTGAGTCACCGAGTGATTGTTTAGTGTTTGCCCGCTGCTCGAGTTAAGTTCAGTGTTTGTGTTTAGTGAGCTGTCGAGACTCGAGAGTTGATTGTGTAGTCTGCGGAAAGGACTCGACTATGTAGACTTTGCAAGTATTGCTATTATTGAAAGAAAAAAATCTATGCTATCTCTGTCTTGGATATAGGTCAAACTGCTCAGTGTGTTGCACAAAGATCTGCCCTAACAACAGAAAAACATAAATTCATGTGCGCAGAACTGTTGTAGTAGCCCACCGAGACAAGGAAGAATAGTTAGGACTGCCTGATAATGATGTTTTGTGTGTTTCATTCACACTGTCCATTTGCCAAAATATGAATTTGAAGGCTATCTTAATCCCCCAACTACAAACACCTAATTATCTCACATGCATCACTTGTAGGTCCTATCACTGCATCTTATTGTGTGCACTGTGTTCTTTACATTATGACGTTGCATCATATAATGTGTTGTTACAGGCCTTATTACTGCTTCTTGTAGCATAGAAACACTAGGAACTCAGAAAGATTGTCATTGTCATGATCAGGTATCAAACAACAGTAAGATAGTAGATACACCTATCTTGTGTCATCTTTGCATAAAATCTCCTCCTCACTACCTTAAAAGAGCTAGTCAAGATCTATCAAATGTTTTTTCACACTAAAACAATAACATTGCACCAAAGTTGAATAAAGAGGGCAGAGTTGTGGCATGCTTAAGCCTCTATTCAATTGTTCTAGGTTTAGATGCCTAGTTTTCATTTGAGTATAGATATTAGTTTATAAATGGTCTTGAAATTGTTAAATGCTTCTCACTAATAGAAAATTTGTGTTCATGTTAGTATATTCCCTCGAATTTGTTAGGAATAAAATCTTGCTTGAGATTCATTTGTTGAAAGTACAAGTATAATTTTAAAATAAATTTTATAATGTTTTCTAACATGACCTCATGACAATGTTTGAGATAGTTCTATAATGATAGAAATAAAGTTTTACTAGGGTTTTCTTGAGATCTGAGATACAAATTTTAATTTTTATGTTTGTAACATGTTTTGAACTTTTGAAATACATATTTGTCAATTTTATTTTGTAGTTTCATTTACATCATCATCACCATTCATGGCAACTTCATGTTCAACCATTCGTGAGGCAGAGGAAGTGGAACATGAAATTGAATCTGCCTCTAAAGTTGATCCAAAGTCACCACTTTGGAAATATATAACTATTCTTGGGAAGATCCAAGGAGGGGGATCATTGGCATGGGTTTGTAGTGAGTGTAAAAAGGAGTATAAGGGATCATATGCACAGGTTAAAGCACATTTGCTTGGGTTAAAAGGTAATGGGGTTCGAATATGCAGTGGCCCACCTAAAGAGAATGAGATAGATGGAAATGGTTTAAGCAAGGAAAAACTTGCAAAATATCAAAAAGAAAAAGGCGAGGCAGATGCTAAAGCAAATGAGGCAAATCCCGCCTCCCATTTAAAACACACAACAAGGTTGGGAGCATCTTCATTAAAGCCTCCGCTTCATTCTCATGGAATTGTTTGTTCAAAGCGGTGTAATTTGGGACCGCTTGAAAGGAGTTTTAATAATGACGCTCGAGAGATAGCATATGCAGCTATAGGTCAATGAATTTATGCAAATGGTCTTCCCTTTAACCTTGTGCGATCTCCTTACTGGGCAAAGATGATAAAAATAGTGGATGAAGCCCTAAGAGGGTTCAAGAGCCTTGGATATGAGAAGGTATGCATCACAATGTTGAGTGCTGAAAAGTTAGATTTGGAGGTTAAATTAAGCACCATTCGTAATTCATGGCGCATTTCAGGGGTGTCCATCATTTCTGATGGATGGAAAGATCAAAGAAATAGGCCTTTGATCAATGTGATTGCTTAGAGCCCAAAGGGGGCAATGTTTTTGAAGGCAATGAAGTGAATTGTGAGGGGCAGATGAAAGATTCTCAATTCATTGCTGACATCTTGATTGAAGTAATTGTATTGGTGGGGCCAAAAAATGTTGTCCAGGCAATAACTGACAATGCAATGGTGTGTAGAGCAACAGGCCTAATTATTGAAGGAAAATATCAGCACATCTTTTGGACCCCTTGTGCTGTATATTCATTGAACCTCATGTTGAGCAGGATGGGGAAGCAAATTGAGTGGATTCGAGTTATTTTTGAAAAGGGAAAAGAAATTCATCCCTTTTATCACAGACCACCACATGTCCCAAGGCATTTAAGGGAATTTCTGAAGTTTGAGCTCCTTAAGGCACCTATACTTTAAATTGGATTCTCAAATGTCATGATTCGTGAATCATAGTAGTTATTCAATCAAATTATGATTTTTAATTTGTTGAAATTTGAAACATTGGCAATTTAGCATTTGCAGGTTGCCGAGACTTGATTTGCTTCTCACATCATAGTCTTAACAAGGCTTATGAGGGTGAAAGATGCATTACAATCAGTGGTATGCATTTCTCTTTGGAACCAATGGAGGCAATCCCAATCTGATAGAGCACAAGCAGTGAAACGGTTGGTTGTTGATGATGAATGGTGGGATAGAGTGGAATACCTCTTGGAATTTACTAAGTCAATTGTGGATTTGCTCCATATGTTTGACACAAATATGCCTAATTTGGGAGAGGTGTATGAGGGCATTGATTCCATGATAGAGAAAATAAAGTTGGTTTTAAATGCCAAGGAGAATGACCCAAATGAATTCTTTTACAGAGAAATAAGAGATATATTGACCAAAAGGTGGAATAAGATGACCACCCCATTGCACCTTTTGGCCTATGCTGTGAATCCAAAATATTATGCTGCAAAATTGTTAAGTGATCTAGAAAGAACCGCACCAAACAAAGACCCAAAAGTCGCAGAAGAGTTTAAAAATGCTCTTAGAAAGTTTTTGTAGATCCCGAAATTGGGCTTCGGATTCGTGCAAAGTTTTCTCATTTTGTGGGAACAAATGGTCGGGGTTCTGATATTGATTGTATGTGGGACAAGGCCAGATTAAGTCCAATTGATCGGTGGAACTACTATGGGGGGTTACTTCCACATATCCAAAAATTGGCCATCATGATCTTGTCACAGGTTGCTAGTTCCTCTTCAGCAGAAAGGAATTGGAGTACATATGGCTTCATCTATTCAGTGACGTGAAATAGGTTGGGCTCGAAGAAGGCTGAGGAACTAGGGTATGTTCATTCAAACCTTCGCCTTTTGTCACACGAGAGATGAATACAAATTTGGGGCCACCAAATTATGGGACATGGAACCGGAATTGCCTGACTTGGATATGACATTGAATGCCATGTTTTGTATGACTTTGTTTGATGCGGAGTCACCAATAGGTGGATCTTCAAGTGGACATGGCAGCAATATTCCCACTTTTGGAGAGGATGTGGAACTTCTTAGTGACATGAATGAAGACATATTTGATGATATGTAAATGTAATTTATGATGGTGTTTTAACTTTTAAACTTTTGAACAACCATATGAATCATGAATAATGATAGTAGATTGCCTGTCATAGTTCATTTTGTAACTTGATGATTGAAATTTGAAATAGAAACTTGATGATATGTTGAATCATGAATGTTATAATAATTAATGATGATGACAATGTTTATGCTGAATTGATGAATCATGATAGATCATAGATGATAATTGATTATGTGTGTGTGTGTGTGTGTGTGTGTATGTGTGTGTGTTTGTGTGCCGTTTCCTGCCGTATTGTATCCAGATTTTTTGAAAAATTTCCATATCCGTTTCAAACCCCGTATCTATTTCAATGCAACTTAGCTTTCAGTAGCTCGCAGATCCTAGGCTTTTCTGTAGCTCGCAGATTTCAGACTTTTTTGTATCTCGGCCCTGCAATTTCAGAAGTGTACGAACCAATGAATGAATGCTGTGATGTGTGATGATATGCCTCTAAATGATGTTGAGTAATGTCTACTTATATGTGGTCAAGGGGGTCGAATTTCCTCATCCAAGCCAACTTGAACTATTGTGCACGTGGGTTCCACATTAAATATAATATTTTTCCTTGACCAAATTAAATTCATCCAAGGGCCAGGAGGGGTGTTTCTTGATGACAAAGACTGTCGAAAGGAGGGAATTTGTCCGTGAGCTACCAAATTAACACGCACAATTTATTAGTTTGCGAGATTAGCTTAGTTCGATGCAGGGCTTGGTCTATTTCATTAGTGCCATGTCTTTAAGGATGTGCAGAGGTATGTTATAGTACTCTTGGTTGTTGCACTTCTATAAGATAAGAGAAAATGAGAACCAAAGTTAGTTGCTGAGGTTTAAAAGAAATAATGAAAAGTAAAATGTTGAGACAAATAAACATATTTCTGCGCAATATTTCTTAGTTTACATTCATTAGAGTTATTAATCAAAATTTAGAATGCTTCTGGATCTATAAGCTATTATTTGCAAGTATGTTTAATTTCTCGTTTTTGCTGTAATATATCCAGACAGTATGCTTAATTTCTTGTTTTTGCTGTAATATATCAGGACAAATTTGTCAATTCCTTAGTCTATCCTTCACTCCACAGCTTCAAGGTTCACACTATGGGCCTAGGAGGCATTATATATGCATGCCTACTTATTGTGATCCCTATGGGCCCATGGGGCTTACAAGTCTCAAGCATTACGAGTCCTGGATCCATAAACTATAATTACACAAGTATGTTTAATTTCTTGTTTTTGGTGTAATATATCAGGACAAATTTGTTAATTCCTTAGTCTATCCTTCATGCCACAACATGGCTTCTTAAAGGCTCCCATTATGGGCCTATGATGCTTTATATATGCTTACCTACTTAGCATGGCTCCTGTTGCTCATAGGGCTTACAAGTCACAAGCCGTTAGTTTATAATGTATCGATCATATGGGCCTACAAAATGTCAAGGTTAGTGTGAGGATCAATAGATAGTGTTAAACATGTAACGACTTACATACATTAAGTATTAGATCATGTCAAATATTTGGCACATGGCCATATTGGCATATTAGTGTCTTTATGTGTGTGGATGTATGTACATATCTGCACTTGAAAATCTCTAGCATATAACAAAGTGGTTTTTGTAATAACAGTGTTGTTTCCTTGTATGAGAACTTTGTTGTTTTTGACCATTTTTGTCAATTATTTCTGAAAATTTGCTGCCGAAGTGTATGGAATAAAACGTTTTTAAGCTAAAAATGCCAAGGGCAGACTAGGGTTAGGAAGCATTTGTCTATGGTAGTGTGAATTATTTCCTTTAAGAATATTCCAACTAAATACTCATTGTTTAGTTGCTATCATGGGGCAGTTTTTAGTGGCAATTTTTTGGCCTTCAAAATAAAAATAAAAATTATTCAGGTATTAATCATTTTCACTCTCTAAAGTCACTTATTTTTTATAATATTGATAATATTTTCCAAAATTTACAAGTTTAAATAATAAATTGTATGTTTTAAATCAAATATTTATATATATAGATATAGATATATATGATTTTTTTCTAACCAAAATAATTGCCTATAATGCTATACTTAGATATAATACTTGAATCCTTAAAAAAAACCCAATTATCAAAAACTGAAAATGAGAAATGGCAGGAAATAGGTTTCCCAAAATGTGTACAAGAAACACCTATAATGTGTTGGAAACATGAGTGGGACTTGGGAAGTTGTAGGAAATGAGAAGAAACCCTACAAACAGTTTGTGTCCCCAGGAAAAAATCATCAAAGTAAATTCTGCCATTAAATCTTACTACGTGCTCTTTCCTTGTTGGTTTGTTTCTTTTAACACTTTTGAGGTTTTTATTGTTATATGATAGGATTAATGGGGTTTTTAAGGATTAGTATAGTTGTTATTATTTTTGATTTTAAAAGTAAAAATAGGGGAAAAAAACGTTTGCAAGAAATGATGGACAAGTTTTGAAAAACGCTGGGAAACTACTCGAGCATTTTTCAAAAATGATCAGAAACTACTGACCTTTTTATGGAATCCTTGAAACATTTTTGGGGTCTAGAAACGCATTCCCAGCCCACCATAAATCATTTTTGGGATACATGAGCAATTAGGTTGCAAGATTAGTATAGCTTATCATAGGGCTTGCTTTATGTAGCAATTGCCATGCCTGTATTGCCATGCAATGGTTGTTTAGCACCCTTGGTTGTATAACTTTTATCCGATTAGATCAAATGAGACACCCTGGTGCAATTATTTATCCCATATGCTTCAACCAGTGGACATGGCCTTTCAATGCCCTCGAGCATTGGAGCGAAAAGGTTTTACCAAGCAAAAAAAGTTTTATTTGTTAAGTTTTCAAAGTGAATATGTAAATTCTCTGAGATATAATGTCATGCCCCTTTCCAAACACATTTGTAACAGGGTGTTCTTACACATTTTTGCACAATTTTTGCTAAGGAAAAGAACCCAACATTTTCGACTTGGGGACTTGGGAGGAAATTCGACTTTATTAGGTTGCTAGTGGAATGTGGGGGCCACCCACGTGGGAATTCGAACTAGGCCATTCAAATGGCTTGGAGGGAATTCGAAGAGTTGGATGGAGGGGCCCACATGAGGCAAGGAAGGCCCACGAAGATAAAAGGAGGAGAAGGCTCTCATTTGGATTCATTCATTCACCTTGCAAATTGAAATTACTTGACTGCTCGCTCCACTGTTTAGCGGAGTCAATTGATTGTTTAGCTACGAATCTCTCAAGCAGGAAATTCAACCTTACCTTCGGGGGACCTTGAGTGCCCGCCCTACGAAGGCAGTTCCGTTAGCATTTCAGGAGATCCGGGAGTGTGCTACAACACTACCATTCAACCATATACATGGAGTGCGTATTTCTGGGCTATCTGAAGAATACGCATGAGGAGTTTGAGCCACCGTTGATTAGTCATTTGCTGGGAGAGTTAGAGGATTTGGAGAGCAGCAGTAGGCCAACATTTCTTGAAGTTTTGGAGCTAACAGAACCAAGTTAGCCAACAACCCAGTAGTTCGAGTTCTTGGGCTTGGGGAAAGCGTAGAGGGCCAATGCAATGTTTTCAAGGGGCTTAGGGGCAGGTGCTACAACCCGGAAGCTCATCTGAGAAGTCGGGGGATTTGTAGTAGGGGTTAGCCCAACACTTTGGGACATTTTTCGAAAGGATTTATAGGCATAATCCAACAGGCTGAGTTTTGCAGTTGCAGCGGAAGTTGGGCTCCTTGGGGGTCAAATTTCAGAAGTCTAAACCAGCTAAATTCCTTCACAAGTTTTTCTGGGTTTAGGCCAAGGAGTTAGGAGCTCAAATCTTATAATTTTCTGAGCACGTGAAGTGGTGTTTCCAGCCATTCGAAGTTAGTAGAAAGGGCAGTTTTCTGGGCAATGCAGTGCAAATTGGTGCCGTAGTTGAGGCAACCATCGATTCAGTCATTTCTCACCTATGTTTGGTCATGCTTGTCCATTGAGACAAGCCCAAGTGCACCACTCTTTTATCTATTGTATTTTGCCCTCAAAGGATTAATAAAATGGCTTAGCAGTTCATTATTCCCAGTGTTTCCATGGGTGCTTAATATATATTTCATTTTTATATTTGCTGAACTGATTGTATGCTTTATATCACTTGTATTCCTACTTAGGGACATCATAGTGGTATGAGAGCCTAGTTCTTGGCTCAACTGTGAGGATTTTCTCCTATGAGAGAAGGGGACTAGCAGAACATCACATACAAAAGGCAGAGGTATTGGAGTAGGGAAAGAGAGCTAGAGATTACTTCAGACACGAAGGATAGAGGGAAGGCAGTGGTAGAAGAGAAGGACATGGTGGAAGCCAAGAGTAGGGAAGAGATGGCTTTCGACAACCTCCTGAGGGCTTTGAATGACTTAGCCAAGGGCCACAAAGACATGTTGGAGGAGATAAAGCTGCAAAACAGAGAGAGGACCACTCCTAGAGGGTTTCTATTTGGGAAACTTTTGGAGACTCCCAGTCATTTGATCACCCTTCACCAGCAGCACCACACCCATTGGCTAGTGGGCCAACTCGAGCCACACTGCCCTCTTTCGTACCAGTGGTAAAAATCGAACTAGCAAGGGGTGAAGACCCCATACAAATGGGAGATCATTTCAGAGAGTGGAAATCTATGGAGCAGATTTCAGAGAAGCACTCTCTTTCAGAGATTTCTGCAAGCTCAAGCAAAGTGAGAAGAACAAGGGTTATGGAGGACAGGGGACCCAAAACTATGAGCTACAAAGGACCATAGGGAGGATTTACTTCCCTACTTTCGATGGCACTGCCAAGTGCACTGCTAGGGCTTGGATTGAGAAGATGGACACCTACTTCCAGCTCAACTAGATGACAAAACGGGAAGCCATCAAGATGGTCACGTTGCACATGGAGGGGGAAGCCCATGACTGGTGGTTTTATGGCTTGGCCACCCTAGGGCATGCCAATTTGGCTTCTTATGAGGATTTCACTAGGAGGGTGGTGGAGCCTTTTGACCAGAGAGATCTAGAGGCCCATTTAAGAGAGTTGACCCAACTGCGCCAGAGAGGCAACCCAGAGCAGTACATCTTAGAGTTTCTGCGAGTACCAGTGATGGTTCCGGATCTATCAGAGGCCAGGAGGGTATACACCTTCATTGAGGGCTTACTTGAGCCCCTGCGTGGACTAGTGAAGTCACGTTGACCCTGCACGCTGCAAGAGGCAGTTTTGTGCACTAGAGATTTATAGGGGGCCATCCCCAAGACTAGAGCGCCTTTTTTCTGCATGGACCCCTTTTCCATAGAAGGGGCATGAGACTAGACCTCCACCTCAGAGGACCACATAGGGGTGGGGGCAACTAGATGATGAGACACCAAAGGACCTCATGAGGTGGAAGTTGTGCTTCACATGTAGGGACCCTTGGGCACTAGGCCATTGGTGCATTGCTGGCAAAGCACACTATATTGAGGTCTTTTCAGACAATGACCAGGAGGACGAGGTGGAGTAGAAGTGTGGTGTGGGATATGGTGAGAGTCCGACAGATAGAGTGCCACCTCCACCACCTCCATAGGGAGAGGCATCCCTTGCCCCATCTGGGGGAGTCCTTGCTTCCTTATGCAGGGTTCCCAAATTTTTGACATTGAGGATCAAAGGCACCATATAGGGGCAACGGGTGTCAGTCCTAGTTGAAAGTGGGGCTACCCACAACTTCATAGATGCTTAGTTGGTTCAGAGGAGGGGCCTCACCACGACTGAGTTTGAGGGCTTTTTAGTCCTAGTACTAGGTGACCGCACCATAAGTGCACTCGATATGTGCCTGCTTTGACAGTAGTTATGGGGAGGTTGGAACTACTTGATGACAAACCATATCTTTGTGGTCAATGTGCTAGACACCAATGTGGTGATGGGTGTCCAGTGGTTGTACTCCCGTGGGCGAGCCACTACAGATTGGAGGAAGCCAAAGATAGAGTTCATTGGGCCAAATGGAAAACTGGTAGTTCTGAGAGGCATGCAGTCCTATCCACCTCAAACAGTCTTGGCCCATAGGATGAACGCAGATCTGCGACATGGGGACATTGCATGGGCAGTGGAGCTGAGAATTTCAGAGTTTGGGGGATAGGCCCAGCCACCACCACCAGACATACAGGCCTTGCTGGACAGATACGCAGTAGCGTTTGGGGACATTCCACCAGGGCAACTACCAAACAGGGGATTCGAGCACACTATTGAGTTGGAGCCGGGTGTGCAGGCAGTGATCACCACCCCTTATAAGCATCCCAAGGCCTATAAGGATGAGATAGAGAAGGCCATTCAGGAGTTGTGAGCATTGGGCCATATCAGGCCAAGTTCCAATGCCTTCGCTTCTTCAGTAGTACTGGTGAGGAAGAAGGATGGAACCCTACATATATGCATTGACTATCGGGCCCTCAATTGGAAGACATTGAAGAACCAGTACCCCATCCCCTGCATAGATGAGTTGATGGATGAGCTTAGAGGAGCCAATTACTTCTCTAAGATCGATCTGCGTTCGGGGTACCACCAGATCAAGGTGAGGGATCAGGACATCCCTAAGACAACTTTCTGATGCCACTATGGGCACTTCGAGTTCCTGGTCATGCCATTTGGGCTGACCAATGCTCTCGCCACTTTCTAGTCATGCATGAACCATGTCTTCCGGGGATAGTTGAGGAGGTTTGTGTTGGTTTTCTTTGATGATATCTTGATTTACAGCGGAACATGGGAGGAGCATCTCCAGCACTTGGAGGAGGTACTATGCATCCTGGAGGAGCAATAGTTTTATGCCAAACTATCCAAGTGCGAGTTTGGCTTGACAAAGATGCTCTACCTAGGGCATATTGTCGGTGCTGATGGGGTGAAGGTCCATGAGGAGAAGATACGGGCCATCCGGGACTGGCCGATACCACAAAATGTGACTGCGCTGAGGGGTTTCTTGGGCATTTGCACATGCTACAAGAAGTTTGTTAAGGGGTTTTCATAGCTGGCAACACCCTTGACCGATTTGACCAAGAGAGGGGCTTTTGCATGGACTAATGGAGCTTAGGTTGCCTTTGATCGCCTTAAAGAGGTGATGAGAAGTTGCCCGGTCTTGGCACTTCTAGATTTTGCCCAACCCTTCACTATGGAGTGTGATGCATCTGGGGTGGGAGTTGGAGCAGTTTTGTCACATGATGGGCATCCTAATGCTTTCCAGAGCCGAAAGCTCCTACCACATGAGATGTCATATTCCATATATGACAAAGAGATGTTGGCCATCATGAATGCATTGGCCAAGTTTCGACAATACTTGGTAGGCAACAAGTTTTAGGTGAAGACTGATCACAACATTGTTCATCACTTTCTGGGGTAGCAAGGCCCCAGTGACAGGCAGTAGAGATGGGTCAGCAAGGTGTAGGCCTATGACTTCGATATAGAGTATGTGCAGGGAAAGCACAATGTGGTGGCCGATTCTCTATCTCGGAGACCAGCTGGTCTATCACTCATGAGCATCTTCCATGATTGGAAGGCTCAGCGATTGATGGAGTATTCCAAGGACAGGAGGGCATGCGAGGTCTTGGAGGGCATCCATGCAGATGGGCGCTACTGAGTGATGGATGAGGTCATCTATTACAAGGGGTGCATTTTCCTGGTACCCAACTCGCAGTTGAGAGATAGAGTGCTCCAGGCAGCACATGACTCGCCATTATCCGGGCACCAGGGGTTTCGGAAGACATATATGGCAGTGAAGGAGAGATTCACATGGAAGGGCTTCAAGGGGGACGTGCTGAAGCACATATAGGAGCGTGAGGCATGTTAGTGGAACAAGGGGGAGCTGATTCACCTTGCAAGATTGCTACAACTGCTTCCCATCCTTGGGAAATGGGAAAGTATATCTATGGATTTCATCACAGGGCTCCCCACAGTGCAGGGGAAGGACTGCATTTATGTAGTGGTCAACAGGTTGACCAAATATGCCCACTTTTTCGCCATCTGTACCAGGTACACAACTGCACAGGTTGCTGAATTATTCTTTCGGGAGATCTTCCAGTTGCACGGGCTCCCTAAGGACATTGTGAGTGACAGGGACAACAGGTTCATGGGAGGTTTTTGGCAGGAGATTTTTAGATTGGTTGGGATTGAGCTCACTCATAACACAAGCTACCACCTGCAGACAGACAAAGCGAGTCAATCAATGGTTGGAAGGGTATTTGAGAAACTACATGACGGGACAACAGAGGGCTTGGATTTGATGGCTGAATTTGGGTGAGTATTGCTACAACACCACTCACCACATGTCCATTGGTATGACTCCTTTCTATGCTTTGTATGGATATGATGCGTTGTCTTTTGCTGATGTTGTTTTTGGAGACAGCCGAGCCCCAAAGGCCAAAGATTGGATCCAAGAGAACCAAGACATCCTCAAGGCTCTCAAGGATAATTTGGTGACAACTCAAAACCAACAGAAGATGTATGCAGACTGGCACAATACAGAGAGGCATTTTGAGGTGGGGGACTTGGTGTACCTCTGGCTACAACCTTACATGTAGTCCACGCTGAAGCATAAGGGGGTTGAGAAGCTACAACCCTGCTTCTATGGGCCATACCGGGTGATCAGACGAGTTGGGGAGGTGACCTATGAGTTGGAGTTGCCTCTAGGGAGCAAGATCCACAATGTATTTCATGTCTCATGCCTTAAAAAGGTGTTGGGACAACAGGTGACAACAACAACAAAGTTACCCCCACTAGATGATGAGGGCTACTTGGTTTTGGAGCCTGAGACCGTCTTGGAGAGGAGGGAGAGGAAACTAAGGAGCGGGACCATCAGGGAGTTCTTGGTAAGCTAAAAGAACTTGCCGGATGAGGATGCCACTTGGGAGGGTGAACACATTTTGGAGTACCCAACTGTGAGCTTGCTTGAGAGAAAGCAACATTTGGGAGGGGAGGACTGTCATGTCTCTTTCCAAACACATTTGTAACAGGGTGTTTTTACACATTTTTGCACAACTTTGGCTAAGGAAAAAATCCCAACATTTTCAACTTAGGGACTTAGGAGGAAATTTGACTTTATTTGGTTGCTAGTGGAATGTGGGGCCACCCACATGGGAATTTGAATTAGGCCATTCAAATGGCTTGGAGGGAATTCGAAGTTTTGGATGGAGGGGCCACATGAGGCAAGGAAGACCCTCCAAAGAGCAGGATCCACAATGTATTTCATGTCTCATGCCTTAAAATTGTGTTGGGACAACAGGTGACAATAACAACAGAGTTACCCCCATTGGATGATGAGGGCCACTTGGTTTTGGAGCTCGAGGCCATTTTGGAGAGGAGGGAGACGAAACTAAGGAGCGGGACCATCAGGGAGTTCTTGGTAAGCTAGAAGAACTTGTCGGATGAGGATGCCACTTGGGAGGGTGAACACATTTTGGAGCACCCAACTTTGAGCTTGCTTGAGGGAAAGCAACATTTGGGAGAGGAGGACTGTCATGTCTCTTTCCAAACACATTTGTAAGAGGTTGTTTTTACACATTTTTGCACAACTTTGGCTAAGGAAAAGAACCCAACATTTTCGACTTAAGGACTTAGGAGGAAATTTGACTTTATTTGGTTGCTAGTGGAATGTGGGGGCCACCCACGTGGGAATTCGAACTAGGGCATTCAAATGGCTTGGAGGGAATTTGAAGTGTTGGATGGAGGGGACCACATGACGCAAGGAAGACCCACGAAGATAAAAGGAGGAGAAAGTTCTCATTTGGATTCATTCATTCACCTTGTAAATTGAAATTACTTGATTGTTCGCTCTGCTGTTTACTGAGTCAACCGATTTTTTAGCCACGAATCTCTTAAGCGGGAGATTCACCCTTACCTTCAGGGGACCTTGAGTACCTGCCCTAGGAAGGCAGTTCCATCATCATTTCAGGAGATCCGGGAGTGTGTTACAACACTACCATTTAGTCACATACATGGAGTGTGTATTTCTGGCTAAGTTGCACGAAACGGGGAAACGGGTACGGGTTTCCGAAACGGGAAGCGATACGAAACGCGACCTCCCCAAATTTTGGAAACGGGGAAACACGAATATATATATAT